>JAMKCH010043010.1:0-128420 GCA_023653785.1 Ophioderma brevispina
TATATTTCTGAAACAATGGCGTCGTGCTTACTCTTCAAGCTATAACAAGAAAACACTAAATTTGTTAGGATACAAACCATTCCACGTTCAACAGCTTCACTTCAACAATCTTTTAACATAACCCCCGATTGCAAAATTGAAAGGCAAAGATAAAGAAAGAAAAGTAGTCAGTGCGTACTTTTAAAAAAGCGGTTTACCAGTCTCAAAAATTCCATAACCAGTCTCACAAATTCATTTTTGAAAAATACAATAGCAGTTGAAACATCAGTTTTAACTACAATTTACGCTTCATCAATCACCGTCGAGTGTTTAAGGTCGTAGACTGTGATAAACGCAGTTAATTATAAATGTATGTGAAAAATATTTTATTTTATCTGTTTTCCCTAGTAGGGAACTTTAAGCTTTTTTGATTTGAGCAGTAAAAAAACACAGTAAAATTGTTTGAATTTAACGTGTTTTATTGTAATATTATGCCTTTACAACGCAGTAGTAATAGAGCAGAGCAGTAGCAATAGTTGCCGTAGCGGTAGTTTGTCCAGGCGGCGCCAGAAACTCTTTTTCTGGTTGGAAAACGGGGGGACAAGTGAAATTTTTGGGGGGACAAAAGTGAAATTTTTGGTGGGGCGATTAAATCAAATATTAGAGATTTTACCCAATTGTAGATTTGGGCGCAAAATTGCTGATTTTTTCTTTCCCCAAAATTTTGTGATTGTTGGTCCCGAAATGTTTGGCCAAAATCCTCATTTTTCGTTCGCCGGGGGGGGTGGGCCAAACCCCCCCCCCCCCCACCGTGGCGCCGCCACTCGTAGTTGAGGTGCCGTAGTTCACGTAGCATTAGTAGTATTAGTAGTAGTAGCAGTAACACTAGTAGTAGTAGTAGGCATGCAGTATTCTTATTCATTGGTGTCGTAGAGTGTACTAGTCGTTATTAGTAGTAGTATTCGTAGTTACGTAAGTATTCGTAGTAGTCTAGTAATAGTATAGTAGTAGTAGTATTAGTAGTAGTAGTAGTGATAATACATACATGCCATTTTGTCTACCCTCACAGGGGAACATATTTTAAAAACATGTAAATGATGCTAATCTAATCTATACATGATCTACTGATCTCTGGACATCTTAAAAAATGAATTCATATTTATTGGATGTGTCAAAGTATAATTTTATTTGGGTTTTCTCCAGGCGGTCTGAAGGAACAATTTCCACAGAGTTGACTAGCAACTCACAGAGATTGTGTAAGCCACTATAATCGCTGTTTCATCAGACATTGGACCTGTCACAGTGTTGTAAGGATGATAAAAATGATATAACTTGCGAGGCGGAAAGTGCCATAAAAAATGAGAAAGTTTCTACTACAACGAAGGGCCTGCACACATGGCACAGTAATTTGTAAGATCGAGATCTAACTGAACAGCTCGTAAATAAATAAATCTATCAAATCTAATGCTCCAGAAAAATCATTATTAATAATTTATATAGGCCCTATAATCAAAAAATAAAGAATTTTGTTATTTTGTTTATTTGTTTACATATTTACATTTCATGGTGTGCAACAAAATAACTTGGTCAATTATTGGCCATATTACGAAACACGCTTTTAGGTAGTAGTCCTAATTGGATTTCCAAAATTCTAAAACCATACGAAATTTTGGTTAAATTTTACAATTTAAAAAAGATCACAAAAAATGACTTTCATCATCATATCAATCGAACGGTAATATTCTTAAGACAGAGACCTTTAAGCTGTTTATTTTTTATAATACTGAAACCAATATGTAGAAAGGGTTCTTTTATTTCTTTAACGTAAAATATATATTTTGGTACTTTAAGATTTCTTGGTGTAAATCGAGATTCAAATCAAAACATTTTAAAGATATGAAAAAAGTATCTAGATTTTTGTCGATTTTTGTCAAGATATAACAATAAGCCACAACTCCAAGTAATATACAGGCACACAAGCATTTCTTTTTTATTTTTGTTTGTTTTTGGGTATTTTAGTGTCTCTATCCATGAGTAACACACCAATATATATATTTGGCCTCATTCACCTGTAGGATCAACATTGTGTGAATAAATCTGATCTTTCATCCAGTACTTAGGATATCTGCAACTCACCTGTTACAATGTAAACGCTTGTCTGAATGTTTTAAGTTGTGCCAAACTCAAGCTTTACTTTCACAAAAGTGAAATGACCAGGGGGTCTCCGTAAAGGATATTCTGTCAAAATGTGCTCACCTGTTAGGGGTTTACTAGCGCCTGCCCAAAACACTATGATATATTGAAAGGTGGAAATTAAGCCCAAATTCGAAGTTAAATGGGCGCATCCAGGTACAAATAAAATCAAAGACATCTCAAGCATGACCACCGAATTGATTTGGTTCTACCATAGCCCACGGAATACACTTGTATTCCAAGGTGGATATCATGCTCGCGTAATTTGGATTTTTGATACCAGGCAATGCAGGGGCGTGCATTGTTTAGGGTTTCAAATCATCGAAAATCCAAAATTAGGGTATGTTTTCCACTTTATGAATGTCACTTATAGGGTGTAATTATTCATGAATCATAGTTTGACTTTTTAACCATCGTCTAGCTGAGCCATTTTTTGTAAGAAAACTCCCGAAAGGGGGGGGGGGGCGGTGGTGGGGTTAACACCCCCGCTGATTTTCGTAATGAATGTCCGGTGATTGCTATAAGATTGTGCTTTGAAGGTACCACATGATAACTTAGACTTTCCTCTTTCCATTGGTATCAAAATAAGTACCAACATCCCCATTATGACGTCACTATGACGTCATAAGATGAGGAAAGTATGAAAAAAATGGACATAGGGTGCACGGTGGAAAATTGATATTTTGTCATTTTACTGACTCAAACACATTATTACAGCACTAAAACGATCTGAATATATAAAACTAGTCATTTCTCATCAAGTAGAGCCAAAAAACATTATGACGTCATTCTGACGTAATTCTAGGCATGTTGGTTCTCATTTTGGTATCAATGAAAAGAGGAGAACCATAGCTAATTGGTCCCAAAATCAAGTGTCTGTCCATCACTTTGGGATCACCCTGTATCTTACCTGTTTTTTGATAAAAAGGTGCGGAAAATGTCAATTGAGAATTACATCAAATGATTTGACACCAAAAAAGGGTTTTAGTAAGCCGGGGAAAAAGTGAAGGGGTGGTAAGTGGTAACTACCCCCCCCCCCCTTCGGTAGACGAGGAAGATTTTAAATGGTAGTTTCCACGGGTGGTTTCCTACTATCACTACAATCTTGGACAAAAGTAGTTGGCACACCTTGTGAAAATTTACTCTTTAACACTTACATAATTCTGCCATTTTTGAAAGTATGAAATTTAACTTTTTGGGGTATTAAGCTTGAAGCTTTTGCTAATCCATAAAACCTCCCCCTTCCCCACCAATCAATGTTGAGTGATGTTAGGCGCACTGTAACACAATTTCAGGTTTCAACATTGTTCCGGGGGAGAGGGGGGCGATTTTATCGTACGGTAAGAAAAGTGTGCCAACACTTTTGTCCAAGATTGTAGGTATTTCCTACTAGTTCAAAGAAGCAGTACCTCTTTTAATATTTATTTCAATAAATGGGTCATTCATCTTTTCTGTTTTATTCCAAAACCTATGACTATTGTACGTTAAACACCGACGTACACAAATTGATACTTCTACGCCTACTGGTGAAATCAATGCATGAAAACTTCAATGAAACCATGGGGTCCGAATAGGCCTACTTCTTTTACTATCAGTCAGGGTACAATAAAAGACTACGGCCAGTTCAGGATATGGTTACAGACACAATGTATAAAATACATGTTCAAGAGCGCAAATCATATGAAAATATTTGTGTAGGATGCATTTTAAGCACTAACACAAATGACTCGTTTAGGGTAGCAAAATCAAGCCAAAATAACCGTGATTTATACGATGCTTTAGGATACATTTGGGAAGGTCATACATGAAAATAACTTGGTCAATATTGGCATATACGAATACACGCTTTTAGGAAGTAGGCCTAAATGATGCAAGGAATTCTAAACCATTACGAAATGTTGTTAAATTTTACAATTTAAAACAAAAATCATAAAAAATGACTTTCACTATCACTCGAAGCTGTATATTCTTAAGACAGAGACATTTAAGCTGTTGATTTTTTTTATAATACTGAAACAAATATGTAGAAAGGGTTCTTTTATTTCTTTAACGTATAATATATATTTTGGTACTTTCAGATTTCTTGGTGTAAATCGAGATTCAAATCAAAACATTTTAAAGATATGAAAAAAGTATCTAGATTTTTGGTGATTTTTGTCAAGATATAACAAGAAGCCACAACTCCAAGTAATATACAGGCACACAAGCATTTGTTTTTTGTTTTTGTTTGTTTGTTTTTGGTTTTTTAGTGTCTCTATCCATGAGTAACACACCAATATATATATTTGGCCTCATTCACCTGCAGGATCAACATTGTGTGAATAAATCTGATCTTTCATCCAGTACTTAGGATATCTGCAACTCACCTGTTACAATGTAAACGCGTGTATGAATGTTTTAAGGTCATACATGATCCACACCAAATTCAAGTAGCCCCGTGACCATAGCACTTAATATTTCCGTAATTAATAAGCACTACCGTGTCAATCAACACACCACCTTCAATTACCATCTTCTGGTATGAGGTGAAAAGTGGCTTGATACGATTATAGTATTAAAGTTGGTTGTAATTTCTGTGAATAATCATGTAACTGCAATGCCCATCTTCATATTTTAGCTAGGGATTGTAAATGAAAGTGGTCTTCAATTCAATTCATTAATGTTTGTCTCATGGATTTCATTACAGTCTGAAGGATTCGTCCCCGGTACAACTTGTAAAAACGCAACATTTTGGATATATCTCTGAACAGTGACTTTATTTCAAAATTTTCATTAACTTCACCAGGAAGGTTTATCTTTTTTCACTTGAAAAATTAAAAAAAAAAGTTTTGTATCTTTCTGGAATCGGAAGTATATCGTTTAGATATTTGGACTGGATGAACCCGTTTTGTCCAAAAATTACACAAAAGTCTGCATATCGTTTAATAAATGATTGGACTATGCGCGGTCGCGTGTCTCGCAATGGCTCATTCACCCATTCTAATATTGCTTTACATAGCATTTTATTAATAAGAACAAACAACAAACAATAGATACACACCTGTAAGTTGTCCTCATTTAATCAAAATAAAGTTAAAGGCGCTTTGCTAAATCAGATAATCGAAAAAAAATCATCAAAATCAGATTTTTGCATGTCTGTAACAAGTACAGGTATTCTGATATGCCCTGCAAATGATAAGACCAGAAGCAACCTAATATAATAAGTACAAAATCGGATGTTTTAGTCACTACTGTCCGTACGGACACTTACTACAACACGTAATTGAATGGAGATTCATATCTTTGAACACTGCCATTTTCTTCCTTTTCTTTCAATTTTTCATTTGTAAAAGGTAACTTATGAGAATTCTACAGATATATCCTTCACTTCTAAGTTATTCTTTCAAATTTCAAATATTTGACTCATTTGGAAGAATCACTGATAGCGTCTTTAAGATGAGTAGTGTAGACTAACTTATTAATCTCCGATTATACGGTTTTAATTGATTAGCCGAGACAAAAATTGTAAAATGGTTAGAATTGAGGATCATACTAATCGTGCTAATAATGCAGAATAAAAAGAAGAAGAAGAATGGCGAAGTGCTAACGCAATGATCGATGTTGATATACACATTCTACTGGGCTCGTAAGTTTCTATGGTGAAGTAGTTTAAGATAAATCACGGAAGAAAATATTCTCAGCATAACAAATTTGAAGGGAAAATGCATTACGCTTCGCCGACCTTAAACGTCCCGAAAGGGAGGTCGCTCTACTGAAAGACCTGATTTCCTGTAATTTGTATTGGGCGCTTTCTGTTGACAGAATTTTGTTTGAATTCCTTTCCGTGGTAAAAGTAACAGCATGCATGGCATACAGGAACAAGTGGGGATTTTTATTTTAACAGTGCGGGACTGACCCTTTCATCACATGCAACAATTCCGCCTTAACGTTATTAAAAAGCTGAGTGCATGAACTAAGCTATGATTTAAGGCTTGATAAGGACGTCTATCATAATTTCCAGCAATTGATGAACAATATTATGACAAAGTTTTAATGTGCCCCCTTGTGATTTGTACCATGAAAAACTAAGACGTTCTAGTGTTTTTTGACTTTACGCCAAGCGATACAAATTACTAGTGATATTTCTTAAAATGTGAAAAATACACAACTTCCGATTTTAAAAGTTCAGTCGTTGCAAGTGTTAAGCAAAGCCAACAAAATAAATAATCCAAGATACAGACCATGTGATCTTGTTATAGTACACTAGTGCATCGCCCCCTCCGTGTGTGACCTTTGACCTATGTGTTTGACCTTTAATGTGTGATCTTTGACCTCAGATTTGTTATGTGTTCAGGTCAGCGGTCCTTTTTGGTGGTATATAGGGCATTTCTACGCAAATTGACCTCTAGATAACCTTTTGACCTTTTAGGTCACTCCTTAGCACTGCAAGCAAAGGTCAAACTGTCCTTCCCTACCTTTATGCCAAATATCAGCCCCATATGTCAAAGCATAACGAAACGCATAGCCGGACAGACTTGCAGGCAGATCTCATTTTTAGTATCGGGCATTTCCATGGAAATGGACCTCGAATTGACCTTTAGATGACCTTTGACTTTTTGAGTCACTCTGAAACCCTGATAACAAACGTTAGACTGTCCTCCCCTACCTTCATGCCAAATATCAGCCCCGATATGTCAAAGCATAACGAAATGTCAGACCGGACAGACAGACAGACAAATCTCATTTTTAGTAGTATAGATATGTTTTTCAACGGGTCTAGACCGTTTTCTCCTGCTGAATCCGGATTCGGAAACATTGAGCAAATTCGAAGAAACGCAAACATTCATAAATTAATAATGGCCACCTAAACACTAAAACCTCACTCAAAAGTTGTAATTTTCTGCCTGTCCAATCAAAACACTCATTGTGATCAATTAAAATAAGCTTCAGTGATGACGTAATTAAGAAATTCAATATGGCCGTCAATACAATAAAGTATCTGATATTTATATACTTTTGACCTTAGACATGTTAGAATGGTAACTTAGTAACTAATGTTTTAGCAATCAATATATTTATTGAGACCCAGACCATTATGAATCTCTTTCAATAATTTGTCAATAATCAGTCAAATTAATTAACTATTCAAAATGGCTACAAAATGGCTATAAGTCATTACTACATCTAGCCAAGAGCTGTAATGTTTGTGTATATCACAATAATTCATTCAGAGCAGTTTAAATATTATAAGATAATCAACGTGATTGATATCTGCAAGCTGGCATCCAAGATGGACGTCCAATATAGCTACCAATGTCAGTAGGTAACGGCCAATAATTCATTCACGTTTTAAGCTAAAGATATATTTTTAGTTGATGATCATTTTTAAAAAGACTAACTTAATTTCATAAGGTCTGCGTCTACCACCCATCGAATTCAGAATCAGCATTAAAAAACTGGATAGAAACCATATGATATATCTAATGATACTAGTTATAAATGAACCTGTAGCTTGGACTAAAATGTGAATAGGTTAAAGGGCCGTTGTGAAAGGAAATATAGTCCCCCTGGAGATAGTCCTTAGAAAGCTGTGATTCTTAGGAACAGGAATATTAGCACTAAGGCTAACCGGACTACAGAACTGAGTGGTCCTCTGGACTATGGCTTCTAGGGTCCGTGGTCTTCACCCTGTGGCCCTTGTTCATATATTGCTTAGCAGAACTATATTTCCTAGCGGGCTATAGTGCCTTCTACAGTGAAAGTAACCATTGTCCCCCACTACAATAGCCCGGTAGTAGGTCAGGCTATATGTATGGATGAATGCACGTGTTTTAATAATGGAGCGTGATACATGGTATCACTAAAATTAGCCCTTACTAAAATCACTTCAACTTATCAGAAAATAATGTTGATGTTTATATCGTGTGAAACTTGCACGATTAACTTACTTTATACATTTATTTTTACTTTATACTTACAAAATGATGATGAGAGAAGAGTTGAAACGGGTGAAATGTTGCAGTGGTGTTTGAAAATGGAAGGCAATAAAATATTTCAATGGTGTGCAACGTAACTTGAAGGGCTGTTGTATATTCCAGTGGGTTGAAATGCTTCTTGTCATAATTTATACGCATACACACTGTTAGGAAGTAAATGATGCAAGGAATTCCAAACCATGACTAAATTTTGTTAAATTTGCACAATTTTAAAGAAAATCACAAAAAACTATGACATTCCTCCATTTTGGTATCAATTTGAACCGTGCATGTTAAAACAAAAACCTTTTAATGTGTGGATCTTAAATTTTTCAAATATATAATCTGAATGTAATTTATAATACCAAATCCAGTTTATTTCATTTTTAGTTATTATTTATTTGTTTATTTATTTATTTATTTATTATTTATTTAATTTTTATTTATTTATGTGTTTATTTATTTATTTAGTATTATTATGTATTATTTTGTATTAGTATTTATTTATTATTTATATTATTTATTTATTTATTTATTTATGAAAATAAGTAAATGCTGGTACCACTGCTTCTTCCACAAAAATAGCCTCTGTGTAGGTAAACTGTATACTAGAGTGTGGGCCTGACGTTTCCATCCTAGCAGGATCTTCATCAAAGGCAAATGTATTTATTATTAATATATTTTCAAGGTAACATTCCTTAGCTGTGTACTAGGCCACTAGTTATCATACGCGAGCAGTTTACTTAAATATGAAATTGAAAAAAAAAATGTTTAATTATATTCTTTCATCTAATCAATTTTTTAAAATGAATTTCATTGGTGAAATATTTGAAATTACCAAATGAAACTAACCAGCATGAAGGCTTAATGTAATTGAACCTGTGCGAGAGGAAACACCTAATACGTAGATTTGAATCTTTCAGCCTGAGATGCTAGTAGGGGTATGCCCCCATTGATACGACCACACTCGTACTTCAGACATGCCAACTTCCGCTTGTTCTTTTTTTAAATACCTTTTTTAAATTGCCCCAGGAAAAAATATATAGAAAAAAGAGTTCCAAACAAGCTCTAAAGAGATTGACTTGTATTTTTCACATTTTCAAAGCGTTGAAACATGCGTGTACGCGTGTATTTTGACTCATCTTGGTGTTTATGTGTGTCGGACTTCCGTATGACCCTAAAGCGCACCCTTCTCAACTGTTGTGAGCTACATAATTATAAGTTACACGGCGTGATTAATATTACACGATGTCATGAGAGAATAATGTGTGAAAATGCCCCACTTGGAAGTGTTGTAGACATAATTAAAAACACACAAAATCAAAAACAATGTTATGTATGAATTCTAAAGCTGAAATTCGTCGGTTTTATAGTTTAGAAACTCTAGACGCATAACCCCCGCAGGCGCGCGCAAGTGGCTGAAGCCTGCTAAACTAAAAACGGGGTCCGTCTGCTCATTCAGTCCACGGTAAGGGTATTAGCCGGCTGACATGTTTTATTTTGTAGACTTATGGACCCATATTGTCACATTCATGCTCGGGGAACATTGAATATTTAAAAAAAAATAAAAAAAAAAAAAAATAAAAAAAAAAAAAAAAAACAAAAATTTTAAAACAATGTATTAAAGATACAAGAACAGATGTTGATTTAAAAAGGAATTTTATTATGGGAATAACAGCCAATTTTTGGACAAAAAATCAAGATTTGATGACGTCACGGACATTTGTTGTATTATTTTGCTTCGGGGGACCCATTCAGGTACAAAGACGTACGTATCCCTACATTGGAAAAAGCAACGATTATCGTCATCGTCGTCGGTTTGAATTCAGTAGGGAAAAGGTAAATTTGGTACTGTTTAGACATAATACACGGTGTCTTTTGGAAAAAAATAATAGACTTGGGCAGAGTGGGTCATGTACAGACCTTGATTTAACATAAGATCGGATGTATATATATTCGGTCGCCCCCTTGAAGTGAAACTGATATTGATACATTGACACGTGACCTGTACCTGAACGTGACACCAAACTATTCATCTCGTACGTTCTAACTGACAATACGGCAAAGCAGCAAGCATCTGTATCTCTGTTGTTACAGCGTAAACGATCAAGATGTGAGACTATACACGTGGTTCTGTCCAGGGAGGGTAGGACACGATCTGTCGATTTGGGCATGGGATTTCCAAACGGTAATTGTGAAATGCCTACATGCATTTTATAGGCAGTCTCGGTCCCAAGTGCATTAAAAAATCATTCTTAAAACCTTTGTTCAAAAGATCTTAGTAATATCATGATAAATTAAGAAAAGTTTTTTTTATGAAGTTTAACATCAATCTGCTTCTGTTAAATTACTTGTGCATAACTCAAAACTCAGAAAATTCCCATGCAAAAGTAATCTCCTATCAAACATAATACCCTTGAAATACGCGCCAGGCTACAGAGCATTTGCGCTCTGTAGCCATGCGCACCGATACCCTCTAATATCAAAAAAAAGCCCTATTATATTATTATTACACCCCAAAACCATTGCCTCCGGGATATATTGGAGACTTACATTCCCAGATCGTTTAATGAATGAGGAAACATGAGCTAGTGTATGCATTCCATGTTTTGGGTTTTTAGTAAGGTGTGGCTTAGACCTGGACAAGCCTTGAGTGCTCATGATCCCAACACAAACAGAAAACTGTATGGGGGAAAGTGACGACATTTTAACTCTAAATGGAAATTTACCACTGAGCTTTGAATCAGAAGAAAAAATATTGGCCGATATTAACAACTTAAGTGACCAAGGGGGGGGGGGAGTTTTTTTGTTTTTTTAAATTTGGTGTTTTGTTGATTTGTTTAAGAATTTGGAATTTTTTTCCCCGAAATTTTTTGTACTTGTCTGACTTTTAAATGCCGCTCTTTTCATACACAAAAGAATTAAAATTGGCAAGCCGTTAATGGTCAATTAGTGGGGGTCCCATGGAACCCCCCCCCCTTGGGACACTAACGGGAATCATTCAGAATATTTTTAAAAATAAGAATAAGAAAAAACCAAGAACCAAAGCAATTTTTTTTTGCTGATATAGTTCACACATACATGTAAGTAAACAATTATTAGTAACATAAACAAATTAACCCTTAGTTGCTAAAACAAAACAAGTTCATTCATGGACTGTTGCCAAAACAGTTACTGTCACAAACTCTATGGGAAAATGACGTTGCATTTTGTACAACACCCGTAAAAAATACAGGATTACCTAAAACTGCCTAGTTTTGTGTTTAAATATATGTAATTTGGGTCTTCTAGATAGATATCAACTTAAAATAAGTTTTCAAAATGTTTGGGTGTAAGCGGAGGGCTCATTTGAATTTTCCGTCTTTTTTCCCAATTTTCGCGTGTTTTGAAAAACAATGTTTTTGCCCCTAATTTGCAGCCAAAATAACAAATTTCATTTTGTGTGCTGATTTGGGGTTGTCTTATGACCCTTCACATGGGTGATAAATTTCATGCAAAATTTTTTCCTCGGGAAAGTCGTTTCCTTAGGGGGGGTCCCATGGAACCCCCCCCCCCCTTGGGCACCATCGGGAGTGAAACCCTTCGTCACTTAAGTGTTAAGGGATACCATTGCCAAACCTACCAAAAAAAAAAATCAAACTAAGTTGAACCGAGGTCCCAGGTTCAAACCATTGATGGTCAGGGAATTTTTCATGACTGTCAATTATGTGGTGGTGTGGTAGAAGTTTAAAAAAAATATCTGTTAATTACCCACACGTTTGAGATCCTTCTTCAAACTTTAAATGGTTCCAAACACATTTGATGAGGCAGTAGATTAAATTTTTGAGCAAGGATTGGAAAAAAAGTGCTGTCAGACATGTCTAAACATTCAATATTCATATTGGTAACAGATCATATACGGGTGTGTCCAAAAAAAACCCTCAAAGACCCTATATTTCACGAAGAGCAGAATGTAAAACTATACTCGATTCATATGATATGTGATCCCGTACCATTCTTGCGGAGAGTGAAACCCAATTCAATGAGGCGCAGGGAATTCTGTTATCATGTTATTGTGTCGTTCACGATGTGTGATTTCCCAACATGAATGAAATTGTATTTAGTGGCAGACTGGCGTGAGTTATATGACGGAGTGTCCTCCAAGATAATCCGGTGTGGCACTGCATTTGAATTCTTTCATTTTCAACTCTCTGACTTAATTGAATAGGTCAAAACTCCAACGCGAATCGACTATAATTACACCTCTGTAAAGTACAGGTTTCGTTAGGTTACCGACAACGAAAAAATCTTTGCCAAAAGGGAAAATATGAACCGAGTTATCATGGTTATGCATGACCGATTGAAAATTTGTACTCTTTTTTAACTTTTAGGTTTGTAGTAAAGACCCCCGGCCCACCCCTTCTAAAATAGATAATTACGGCCGCTTGAAACTCTGAAATGAAGACAGAAATATATTAGCGCTCGTTTCTCCGGTATCCACATAAACACAGTCCTCTGTGGTCCAGTGGTAATTCTCAAGCCTAGTAAGCAAGAGGACGCGGTTCGAGACCGTGTATTTTTCGCCTTATTGAATTCAATGCTCGCCAGAGCCTCTATATAAAATTTGTCTTATCACTTTCTCGGGTTGTATCATTTAATTGATCCTCGCATGCATTGATTGAGTTTCGCTTCTGCTAGAATCATGCACTTAGGCCCACCCCTCTAAAATATACTTTTTAATTTTATCCACGGATTGTTACTGTTTTAGTCGTCTTTAGATAATTCACATACCAAACTCATTCTTTTGTTTATTGTTTCTTTTGTTTTTGCGACAAAGGTCAGTTCTGATATTGAAAAGGTTAGTTTAAAATATTAGAAATTCCAAGATCTTGCCTCATTCTTAATGCGCTGCTCTGTTTTACATTTGTATTGAAAAATGAATAACATTTTTTTTAAATGCTAGAACGCTTTTGGTGTTAAAAATCTAAACACAATTTGAGGCGTCCGTATAATTTAGAGTATGTTGATTTTGATGAGTTAGCATACAAATGATATTTAAATTTGTTTCTTTCACGGCCTATGCGCTCCATCACTCCAAAAATGGTGCAAAGTATTGATGGAGTTCTTTGGATTAAATAAAAGAATAGCTTTGACTGTCTTAATGCTTAGTTTCCGATGTAGGGCCACAGAAGGTCAACGTCCATTGCATTCAATGGGGCTTGACCTTGTTTCTCCAAAACTATTCTTTATTCTCCACCAATAATTTGCACCATTTTATATAAAAATCGGAGCAACTGTTTGACCCCTGTACAACTGAAATTGACCCCTTATATTGATTTTTGCTGTCACGTTTTTAGCCTATAACTCTGAACTTAAGGCTGTAGATAGTGCCTTTTCTGAATCCTTATGGTTAGAAAATAACGTAGTATACATTTCAACACGATTGAATCAATTTAAAAATTTGAGCCCTGTACAATCTGTGTTTTGGCCCCCTCACCTTCAGGCACCATGCGGTACTTAAGAATCGCGTTTCAGGGGTCCCTGTCAGGCTGTCTACGTATTTTTAAATCACTCAAAACCTTTTGTACTCGAGATGTGTTACAAATGTCTGCTAGCTCCCAGGATATGTGTTGTAAACACCATGGTTACATCATCTGCAGTTGTCAGTCCGGGTTATCGCTAAAGTGGATAATGCCCCAAGGCCCATAGAAATAATTTATGGATCAGCTAACATCGAGGCTCACAAAAACAGATAATCCTAGTAGCACCTGCTATCTTACAGATCTTAGCATGAGGAATGCAAGGTATTCACATGTGACCAGTCACAGAAAAACCGTGTGAGGACTGTAAGCTACTGTATATGCTTGTGAAGTTGTGGATGTAGTTACCATACTTCACTTTGAGGGAGAAATCGTATTTTCTATAACACGAGAATCTAATGAATGGATGGAGAGCTCCTCAGACCATGTCTTATCAAAAATCATTTATTTCATTTAAATGAATTCAAAATATTTCAACCGATGTACTTGCAACAGAAGGGACGATTGTTATTCATGCCTGCCCATTGAGCATGTATAAGCAAGTATGCGGCAAGGTACAAATTATGAGTATGCGCAGAAAAGCAGCCTGAGGAATGGGCAGAAAAGCGGAATGGCAGAATAAACAGAATGGGCATAAAAACAGAATGAGCAGAAAAAGCAGAACAGGCAGAATGAGCAGAAAACGCAGAAAAGCAGAGTGCAAAAAGGCAGAACAATCGGAATGGGCAGAGAGACAGAAAGGTATAGAAAGGCGCAGAAAGCAAAAGCGGCAGTGTTTGTATTGTGGATTTTTTTTTAATTTAATTTTTTATTTGGAATTTTCTTTCTTTCACTTTTTTTTATTTCATTTGTTTGCGTTTGTTGTTTTCTTTATATGTTTTTCCTTTTTTTCTGAGCATGCCATTTGTTTGTTTAATTGGTTTTTAACTTTTCTGTCTGCCCATTCTGCGTATTCTGTCCATTCTGTTTTTCTGCAAATTCTGCTGCCCATTCTGCTTTTCTGCCCATTCTGCTCATTCTGCGTATTATGCTTTTCTGCTAATTGTGTCCATTCTGTTCATTGTGCGTTTTTTCTTAGCATTGTTCTGGGCTGATATTAGGTCAGGCATTAAGGAATTCTTAGGACACTTTTTCATTGCAGCGACTATTTCTTTTTATCGCTTATTCATCAGCGAGTATACGCAACGTAACTACCAGAAATGTTGTGTTTTGAGGCTATAGTAAACCTGGGTGTGACACACTGCAAAAACATCGGTGTTAGATTTAACACCGAGGGTGTTGATTTTAACACCAAGCCGGTGTTTGGAGAGGACCACACCTATTGGTGTTAAACTTACACCAAATTGGTGTTATATTGACACTAATTTTGGTATTACAATATATAACATAACACTTTTTGGTGTTAATCTTACACCACATGTCGGTGTTAATTATGTATTTAACACCCTCCTGGTGTTAAATTGACACAACTGGTTAATTAACACCCTCTTGGTGTTAGGTTGACACCTCTTGGTGTTAGGTTGACACCACTGGTGTTAATTTAACACCCTCCTGGTGTCCCCGGAGGACCACACTCTTTGGTGTTAATTAACACCGAATGTTGGTGTTAACTGTTATCGCTGTAACATCTAACATGTTGGTAGAAAATGTTTGCTGTTTTATTGTTTGTTTCTATATTAGCTGCTTACTTCTAGCATTACATAAGCAGACCACCAAAATGCATAACCAAAATTTTGCAGCAACACCAAGCAGTGTTAAATCCAGAGTTAACACCAGAAATTAACACTGACAAGCTTAACACCGACCTGGTGTTGCATATTCAACACCGGAGTTTTTGCAGTGCATAGGTAAATGGCACATGTGGCTTTTCAAAGTAGTCATTTTGTTCTGTAGACCACGCATTTATGACCAGTATAAGAAATTCAGAGGTTATAAAGTTGTAGCTGCGCTGAACTGATTACCGACCTAACATTATCACGATGGATGGTCTAATTTAATTTGCCTTCACTCTCAATGGATAGGAAAGTTTGACTGGCATAGGCTAATAAAATAATAGTGCAATGGTTGCCTGCCGGTTTATAGTGAACTATTTTGATTGTGCGAAGAACTGGTACGATAAAAATAAGTCGTAGTGAAGTTATTTTACACAGCAAGTATATGTTTCATGAAATTCCAAGCATACTTATCAGCTGGATGGCAAATGAATTGTGCATGTTTACATATTTGACTATCAAAAATATACTTCAAATAAAGTAATCGAAAAAAAGGTATCAAATTTGTATTATTTCATAACACGCATTAGTTTGCCATAATAGTATACTAATGAACATTCTAAAACTCCTGGGAAACTTTTCACTAGATTTCAGAAAATCCAGACACCCGCAAGGAAGTGGCCTCAAATGAAACAACTTAGTTGTTAGGCCAGTTATTCTTTTTAAACATAAGCAGCCGATTTTTCTGATGATGCACAGAAAATCTAACTTTGTAATCAAATTTCGAATCGGAATTTATTATACACAGTAAGTATAGCCTATGGTACATTTGTCTACTACATCAGAACGAAAATTCCAATTCATCTCAAACTTGTCGAGTAGTTTAGGTGGCTATCTTTAATTTAAGTTCACTATTTTTAATAATAGACAAAAAAGATATTTTAAAATCCCCGTCTGCCTTTAACGGAAATGACAAACTTTGGTTTGGTGGATTATTGTAATATGGTCAAGATATGTAGTTGAAACCACTCAATTGGTGAACTCTCAAGATCACCTACGGTGGCAAGGATACGAGCTAATAATAAGCGTCAGGAGTCGATAATATCAATATCAAACATATCAAAAGACATTCTGTCAATGCATACCATTTATCGGAAAATGTACGTATCTTGTCAATTTTTAGGTCTTATATCGTCTCTGCCATATTCATTTGTAAGTGATATTAGAGAATGCTTGGTTTAAACAAATGAAAGAAAGGAAATATGATTTACATCAAACGGGAAAACATAATGATTGTTTTACACAAGCATTTAATAGCTAGACCACATAACCCGCAAATAACGAATTTGGGAAATTTAGCCACCCAAATATTGCCACAGCTGTTGATCCCATGCAAAAATTTCCCTTTTATTTTAAAACCACAGTGTTGACACAGTTTGGAAACTAATCCGTGAGATGCCACGGAGCTATTACCTCTGCGGCAAAATCAGAAAAATCATTGCGGGACTCTGCCATTGCCTTACAAAGATCTCATTAATATGTTATAGCGCCCTTATATGCCAATTCCCATAGAAAGACGTGTTAAACAGATTTGAAATAAAGATCATATTTTCCCGCAAGTAAATCATAAAATTACAAACGCTGTAGACAGTGGAATAAATAATCAAAATCGGTTGTCAAACACTGTGTTGCAGTGATTTTTTATTGGTTTTATTCTGCTTTTACAGCCCTTTTTACATGTAAATGAGACTTTCAAACACTGTAACAGTTGCAATCCTGTATATTGTTCAATCTTCTTTCTAGACCACGAAAAAGACCACTATTAACCAATAATCTTAATACTCTCATGAAAATGTGGTATACTAAGTGTTCCCGTGTCTCCTTTAAAATTTAATAGTATGTGATTGCTTGGAAGGTGTTGAAAAACTGTCCTGTATAGTCTGTTCGGACCATTCAGTGCAAAGTATTATTTCAGGAAAGAGACTTCTGACGCAATTTTTTAATTGTTCCCACGTAGCGGCCAGAAGCACATGTGATTCTTTTAGAAAAAATGCAGCCATATTGTATTAGCTAGTGTTGATTGATTTCCTTGAGGACATCTACTCAGGTAATTACAGTAATTCAAAACTTTGATAAGGAAAGAAGATATAAAAAAGTCTTTGTGAGGTAAGTGCCCAATAGTAGATGAAATTGTTGAATTATGCGAATTTTTTATACTAAAAAAAATCAACAAAACGGCAAGTTTTGTACCTATTTGTCAGTAAGAACCACTTTCTTAGCCTTCTTTAAAATTTAGTTCATTACGATTGGACATACCATTTGTTTTGTCGTTTCGTCTCACATTTACTCCCCTTATTAAAGCCACAATCAGCAGGGTGATCAGTCATTTTTTTTTCAAAATCAAAATGCCAAATTTTGTCTCTAAATTGCTAGCGTTAGGTCATATCAACACCTTATATTACTTTTCATTAAAACAGACACTTAAGCATTTTAAAGCGGTCCTGAAGATACCATTCACGACTGTTTCTGCACCTAAAAAAGTTGGATCCCGACTTTTATTAGTAAACAAAGCATAAAAATCATCATTTCTTAAATAGGGCGCGTTACGCTTAGCCACTTACAGGGGTCTTTACTATAACAATTTCAAACACAACAGTGCAATGCACTTTGATGAAAAATAGGGGGCGCTGTTTGTTTACATTTTGAAAAAATCGCTGAATTTAAGTGGCTTTAAGTGATTTAAGTTTCTGAATAGCAATTGTTGTCATTGCATAAAAAACTTTTACTTCGCATGAATGACTTAAACATTTTGTTTGGAGGGACGTTTGCATCAATTGTATGGTCCATTTGTGGTCCCCTCCCCTATTGAAAATGGTCTGGCAACGCCCCTGATGATGTATTTGGAATTGTTAATATTTATCTGTTTTACATTTTAAACGAATATTAGTATCGCGTTGTATAAAACGTTCTGTAGGGACTTTCAGAAGTTAATGGTTCTTTCATCAATGGATTCAATGTGACCAAGTTTACCGATATCTACTATTTTTAGATAATGATGAGTTGAATCAATCAACAGATAAAAGAATCAATAGATTTGATATATCCGGGAATAGGGCGTGTAGTGCCTTTCTTGAAGGTAAACAAACACTGACAATCTCAAGGTATAAGTTTACTTACGTACCTCTTAAGCCTGGCATTTGGATCAAAATATAAACCAATTATTTTCCTCAAATAACATTATATAGACGAAATTACAACCACTCAGATCATAAGACCTATAAGGGAAAAATAAGATCAATCAATTATTATACGTAACCAGTGCATTCGAACAAATAAAACCTTTTGGTAAAAATATCAGGGACATCTACATCGTGAAAGTCTTCATTTTCTCGGGGCGCTTAAGTTGTGGGAAGTCAAAGTTTGTGAACCCGCCGGACAGATCCTTGTTGCGCATATTTTTGTTTCGGAAAAAAAGTATTCAATTGTACTCTGATAAAAACTACAAATACCATATCATTTATTTTGAAAAAAAAAATCTTCATACACAAACATCGCACATATCTGCCCAAGTTTAATGATTGGATTTGAATAATTTCTTTGGCTTACATAACGACAGTAAAAAGCGCAATCCAAAAAAAGCACACAGAATGAAATTCAGCTGAGAGATTGTAGAATTGCATGAACAAGTTTGATTAATAAGCAGGCATCAAGTGTACACTGTATGCACGCACTAAGCAACTCACCTTGTATGTTAAAGTGGGTGACCCAATCATGGTCACGTCAGAATTTTCACATGATGGTTTCCCCCTCACACAGAAGCATATCACTGAAAACATATTTTGAGTGAAATAGGTCCAGCCGCTTCTGTGTGTGTTAATAAATGTGGTATACACACATTTGGAGACGATTCTTTCCATAACATCAAGAGGAAACGTTTTCTGGACCATAAATTTCACTGGGGTAATGACAAAGATTATGAACTTCTTCTGACTCCAAAATCGCAATTTCGAGTCACCCACCTTTAAAATGGAAATTTGCCAGAGGATAAAATATAGCCAATTCAAGATCTCATGCTATTTATGTGTGCTACTCACACTATCAGTCTACCAGCAACCATGATTGTTATTAAAGCAATTTTCGATTCTCAAAATATGTTAATAACCAAAGCTGAAAGGACAAAATCATACTTTGAAATATTGCAGTATACCTGGGACCTCATTGAAGTCAAGCCAAGCTTTTTCAGTGGGTCACATTATCTTTTCAGTATCTAACCTCATTAAAATATTTTGTCGGGCTTGAATATGACATCGAAATCCGTAAAGATTTCGTTTCTTGTTAAGTTGCACCATAGTACTGAAAATAATTCCCCGCACAAGACAATTGAAAAGAATTTCGCACATAATCTTCAGCAAAAGTGCAAACTAGACTGGTCTCCATTGACACTTCCGAGTACTTGCCAGTCAACACTTCCTGAATTTAGTGGTGCGAGGAGTCGGCATACACATACTCTCAAAAGTGATTTCAAGTGGATCGATCTTCAATAGGGCTCATTGAGATAAGCGACTTTACTTGGGTGAAGTATCACCTCTCCTGTTACTAGGGTGCTCCTTTTCTGTCAGCACCCAAATATGTAAATGCAACTTGAGGCTCCCCAAGACCCAGAAACTCCCGGGTATATGTGATACACTATAATATGTTGAGCATTTAGTAAAATCATCGAAGAATCCTAGGTATAGACAAACCCCTTTGTCTTAATCAGCGGTGTGGTGTCTGTTTTGATTACCAATTACCCTGTTGCTTTGGAACTGTGGTCTACATGCGATTTTTAAAGTAATCAAGCCTGGTAAACTCCATTTTCTAATGTGTTTTATTACGTCAAATTATTAGTTGATTTTTTAACTTCACTTACTCTAGAAATAATACAGGACAACAACAGCTTGTTGCAAGTATATAAATAATATCGATCGGGACCGTTGTCGGTGGCTATGAGGTTGAAGTTTTCTACGCTTGGTTATGCTAGACTAATGCGGGCTGGATTTAGCCTGATCAAAATACCGTCGTCGGAAATACCGAGTACATGTCAAATCAGTCAGCTTATCGACGATTATTTTCGATGAGTAGTTTGAAACTTAACTTCCGTTTTGGTCGAAATATTTTATTTCATAATTATTCACACAAGATGTCAAAATATACGATTCTATTCCAATAACGTAAATATGTCAATATACAGAGTGATTTGGATGTTATATTCGATGTGCTTTACATCCAATCCATGTCCTCTCATTCAGTCTTAAAGTAGTTTACTGTTTTCGCCAAAATATTGAACACTACATATAATAGATGGGACATGCCCTTCTATGCTGTTGTTTTGTTGTCTCCATCGGGGGGCTAAGGGGAAACCAAGTGTAAATCCATAATAAATTATTAAATAAGAAACCGGCTGGTTCCGCAAATAAAACTGGCACATTTTCTTGGAAATGAATAAAATGTCACGTCAATTTATTTACCCAGTATCAGTGACCAATAGATACACTAGACTTCAGCAAGCAATGGAGCTAAAGATATTCAATTACCGACCCAGTATGTGGTATAGAAAAACACTTCAGATTCTTTTTCATCTGGGAGTGCAGGACCATGTTATATTGTCTCGAGGTTTAAGAGATTAGGGTTACGAGTTAGGACGAACGTATTTTTAAGACGTAAACACACATACTTATCCTCATTCACATATAGTAAATCTTGACCTTCTACGTGCGGGTTCAATTAACTTTGACCATATTTTTCATCATTTATTCGAAAAGGAAGAAAGAAAGACAACAAACATCATGACAAAATGTTGCTGGGCAAGCTTTGACCTAAAACTTTGTGCAGAATTAAATCCGTAACGCCTATTCCTTAACTACATTTCTATTCAAGTTAACGCGTTTTCAGATTGAAAACTTAGGTCACACGACCTTTTATATGTAATGGTAGTTATTGTGAAAGAGACGGGTATTTTGTTACTCAACACGAATCGTGTAGGTGATAACAACCTGGCTATAACAATGGCTCCGCATACCGGGCCCATTGTAATATTTTTAGTTAATGGTTTGCTGAAATAATACATATTCCATTTGTCAATGATATTGGGAAAGAGAAATTGAGTGATATTTTATATTCATTTTCCAAGAAAATTTCCATTTTTATGCGCGGGAACAGACTGTTTTTTTTTTTAAAATTTTAATCATTATATTATGAAATTACACTTGGTTTTCCCTTGCCCCCAGATGGACTACAGAATTTGTTATATATTGTCGTTTGGTCTACGTCCCATATATTGGTCCCATCTTTTGTGATGGGACGAATGAATGGTGTTGTAACGTTAGGGGGAAAATATCGAGTTTTGTGTCATGTATTGCAGTTTTTTGCTCTTGCAGAATTGTCTGGAAAGTGCCAAGATATTAAGACTGATTTTCTGATTTTGTTCGGGATCCGTATTTCTCGGACAGGATACGATTGGTGATATTTGCCGGTTTGTTATATTGGCTGGGAATAATGTTCTTCACACATGTCAATTACAATATGTTTTGCGAGGCTTGGATATTTTGACATTAATCCTACTAGTGGTAAATTCGTCCAATTTTTTATGCCATTCTGTTTTTTCACCAATATTCTTTTTGAAATTACTCGTATTACTTCATAAAGACCCCCAAAAAAAGTAACGCAGCCATGTCTAAATACCCCATAGGTTACCACCATTGGTCTTTGCAGTTTTCTTCCTAATTTTGATACCCCTTCTTAGCCCATTGCGATCAATATTGCCAACACACACAATACCCCTTTATAAGAAAATCCTCCCTTTTTAGAAGGTGCAATAAAAGGTATAGCATATTGATTGCCATCAGTGAAAGACCGCATTCTTCCCGTTAAGTGTGTGTCATTAATGCATGGCCTGATGCATGGTTGTGTATGTAACCTTGTAATAATGTCTTCAGTTGCAACTTTGAAAATGTGACATATTTTCGTAAAATGGACATTTGTTGGCGATATTGATCGCAATGGAGCAGAAGGGTGTCACATTTGCAGAAAAAGACAGACTATTGATATCATTTTTATGTTTTTGTGCATATGACCAATGGTTTTGTAACTCATGGGGGTATTTAGACATGCTGCGTTTTCCTTTTTTGGGGGGTCTTTATATAGGCTTATATTCCTAACGCCCCTTAATGCTATTTTTTGCCACTTCTCAAAAACCACGGAGCGGACTCCTGCCTTGTTTTAGGGAATGCCCTTATATCTAACATAAAAAATACCACTACCATTGCGGGATCGTCCAAGTTGGTAGTCATTTTTTCCGAAAAGGACGATAGGGATAATTTCCAAATAATTTCTTCCTCTTTCTACGATTCTTTATTAGAAAAAGGCTTGAACTGAACTCATACATATTAATACGTGTGTTGTCTCCATGTGACTCGTTCAGGCGATGATCGAAAGTCCAGGTTTCAAATCCTGGATGTTGACGTGATTTCCCCCTCTTCTAACTGCAATTTCTGTTATGTGCATATATCGTGTGGTCTCCCATTTACTTCAACTGTTCTGTATGGAGTACTATATTAAAATATCGCCACTACCGTTTAGTTGTTGCTGTTGATCCTGTCTATCAAATGGTGTATCGACTATAAGTATATATAAAATATTCCCCCGATGTATCTACCATAAGTTTTGTATGACATTTTTGTCAACTTCAATATTGGTAAAGCACATCGCGTGTAAATCACGTTATCATCAGGTTTTAGTCGCATATGTCAAGGTCAATAGGAAGTACCTGCTCAATCGATTGGATCTATACAGTAATTAGGTACATATACTTCGACACCATCCGGCCAATATTGGGCTTTTTTTTATTTTAAAAACACAAGTCAAGGTCCGTATGCTGAATAGTGACGCGTCACTTTGTTCGAACGTTCTTGGTTGGTTTGAGGTAATGTTATTGTCGCCTACCTAGATAGCATGTTTAGAGTGAAGCTTTAATTTAAAGCTGTGATTTAAGTTTGATGATCTTATATTTTCAGCTTTTGATTGGTCAAAGTTTGTGAGAGATGACATTAAATTGATGATCAAGTATTGTCGATACCTTTTGCGTTTGTCTGACGAAATCGGTACTATATGGGGAGAAATAGAGAACCTTGCCTCCCTGCCAGTACTGCTTCCCCAGTATAGCTAAGATCTACACCACCAAACACTGCTTTCCGTTATACATCAATTCCTCAATTATTTCCATATCATGAAAGGGGCCAGCGCATGCCGTTTCGAAGGTCGTGCTTTCATTGAATGTGGAGGGTTTTTCTACTCAAAAATTAACATCATTTGCTGATATGTGCATGTCGATTTCCTATTGGTGTAGAAACCCGCAGAGGAACCTGCATTCTTCTAATCACGCCTAACCATACCATGAATGGTCTTTGTCATCGTGAGACCACACCGACAGTATGGAAGTGCTCATGTTTGGAAATAACGCTGTTGTAAAGCAACCTTAATGTCTGCTGACAACATCACAGTCCTCACCATTGAGCTCAGATCTGTCACAATTAACATCATCTACAAGACCTCCATTACTAGACTCCAGCTTAAAGCACCCTCCATTTAAGTCTCGTGAATTCCACCAAACCTCAGTTCTTCATTGTTGATTTTACAGCCATAAGTACCATGGGGCTATAAGGAAACCAATAAAGACGGACAAGTTGTCGAAGATGGTTACCGTCAACATCGAGTTCCTCCTTGACGACCCTAAGCTATCGACATCATTTCATAACGCCTGCTGGAAGAGAGGTTACAATCCTGATCTAGCTATTGTTAGACACCTGTTTCAGCAAGATTATTCTTGAATCCTTGTCAACCGCTGCAGAAGACCAAACAAACGCGCACTTCACGCGGTCGCTTACCTATTGAAAGAAGACTGGCAAGGATGCACTGATGATCTGGATCAGAACGTGAGAACCAAAACCATGTAACTATGACAAATTTTGCCCAACTTGTGAACACGACTGCATGGAAATTAATATCCAGTGGCTGTAGGACGGAAAGATACAGGTCTTCCAAGGAATGTACGATGAATTTCCAATAGTATAGCACCATGTTGAAACTGAGCCTTTCGCAGCTAAACATAAAATGGCTAAAGGTAAAGAAGTGTCGGAGAGGATCTTCCAGGAGCAGATCAAACGTGGCATACCTTTATTTGAATCCACCAAAAACAAAATGTGGCCCATAACAGCAAGAAATAATGGTCTACCATCCGAAGCTCGAGGGGATCCAACAGACCCTCCACAGCAAACAAAATTACACCCAAACCAAGTCTCCCGGATCCCACCGACTGCCTTAAATAGCAGTGTATCAAGAAGTCTACGAAGAATTCAAACTCGACCGGAATAGGTATCGTGGCGACCCTGGTTTTACTTGCCCCTTAAACATGGACGAGCTGGAAACCGATACTGCTTAACTTCAACCCTTCTCAACTGTGGGCTTCTAAGCTCTATCAATTACTGCCTTAGTTCCTAAATATCTGGAAGATCTGGAAGAAAGCCTTTGTTATGGCACTCCTAAAGGCCGGGAAAGATCCATCTAATCCCAAGACTATAGACAATATCACTCTCACGGTCAACCCTATGCTCTTTGAGCTCCTGGTATCGCACCTGTGATAGACGAACACAACCGGAACAATCAGGTTTTCGGCAAGCAAATTTAGAACATCCAAGTGCTCAACACAATGAGGATGGTTTGGAGACTGGTTTGGTAAATGGGTACTTGTAGTTTGGCTATGTGTATGTGTGTGCGCGTAGAGTGGCAATGTCGATTAAGGGTATGTTGGGTATCCAAGTGGATTAGGGTACGTGTAGGTATAATATGGATCAGGGTGGCGTGTAGGTTGGCCCATAGAGAGGGTACATGTAAGTTGGTCATGTGGATTAAGGGTGCATGTATGGTGGCCATGTGGATTAAGGTGCGTGTAGGTTGGTCGTGTGGATTAAGGTGCGTGTCCATTCTATTCACATGGATAGGTTCGTGCGCCTGTGAGCACAATTTGTCTCTCGTTGTGATTTGTGATCTGACCAAAGTCTGATAGTACTAACTACATGTCAATGCTTGACCCCCCCCCCTCCCAGTATAAGACTTCCATGGAAAATCACTTGTAACATTGGTACAGTGGGATTCGACCGTCCTAATATCCGTTGAAGAAGGGTATCCTCGCAGTCACAAAAATCAATAGATACCAAAACGTTTTATAACCTCATCGTAAAACAAATAAGATCCGTAGAATCCATTAGATATTAAAGGGATTTTTGGTATAAATCTATCGGAACCTATATGAATGAAATATCCCTAAATATGACGTACCAGATGGTTGCATGGTCATTTTGAGTATTCCTTGCGAAGAAAACACCATTTTTCACCTAACTTTCGAAGCAGTATACGATTTTAAGGAAGCCGCCACGTTGATTTTTTACGCACGCGTTTTTGCCACAACCATGTTGTTATTCTTTCACACCAATTGAAAGATGATCGTTGGTTAGTCCCAGTTCTGCCTGTATAAGACTATCGCGTTTACTTTAACATTGAAATTAAAAACAACAGCTTTAATTTAACGTTTTTCCTTTAAATGTCATAAATTTATCAAAAAGTCATCATTTATGCCTAAATTTTTATAAAATAAGCCTGGGATTCTTGAGAAATATAGTTTTTAAAATAAAATTAGGATAACCGCATCATACAAAGAAGCGCTAAAGAAGCGCTAACTCGCTACATTGAAAAGTACGTAGATTGCTTAACCGCCGCATTAGAGGGTTTCGAACACTGATCTCTATACAATGGATTGGAAACCTGGGTTCGTAATTGAAGCACTTATCTAGCCATGGTCATCCAAAAAAACAAGGGAGCCCAAGAGGGGGTTACGAGCCGAGTCATTTATACAAAATTGTTCCATTTGAAAATGTGGCTAAGCGACATTAACAGACATACAGCGAGAATCAAGCCAATTCAGTGAGCTCATGGTATTTGCGAGTATGGGATGGCATGTCTCTTAAAAGTGCACCAGGGATAACTTCTGTTAAACAGGAGTCTCTGGAATGGTATTGTGGATAAGTGCATCATTTATCATACCTTTTCGAATCTATAAAGCGGAAATACACGGGCGACTGCCACTTAATCCGTAGATTGCACTAGCTATTAATTATGACATGGCATATAGGAGGTTTCGGTGCCATACAGTAAACGGTAATTCTTTTGCTCGATCGATCCATGAACCAAAAGAACCCGAAGTACAAGAAAATGCTTTAATTCTTTGAAGACAAACAAGTTACAGAAACCCATGCTACAATACCAAATTACACATAGCTTCAGAAAGTTAAACTCCTTTGATACTGGCCAATTCTGTATACGGTCATCGCACATGAAGTCAGTGGCTTTAGAGACGGCGTCTCAAATGCTTGCAGGTCATTTGGTAAGCCCTCTAAAAAATTCAATCAGCAAGACTAGGCTTGTTTTCGACTCATTTAGACGGCAATTTTTCATGCTAATATTCCCTGGAAAATAAACAGTTTTTATTTACCTGTTGAAACAAAATTCATAAATTTTGATCTTTGGATCGACTGTAGTCGCTTGCCGATTCACAAGGATTAATATAACCCCGATTGTTGTTATAGCAAAGATTGAATGGTTTACAAAACTTACTTATTTCTACCTAGATGCGAGATGACACAACTGTTGTTTGTTCGTTGTGTTGTTTGTGTTGGAATGCAGAGCTTTCATTAAAGTGCCTGCATCTTTCTTCAAAAAACCTGTTTAAGCTTCTTAAAAAGTGCAACGCGCTGGGCCTAAGCAATTCGTTTTTAAAGTGTTTACATGTTTCTTTTCTTTCGCTTGAAGGTTATCGTCACTCAAATTCCATTCAGATCGTGGAAATATCTCCATTTAATAAAAGACATTTTACGGTTTGTGGCATGACTTGTTGACTTGAATTACTCAATCAATCCGCACAAGTTGTCAACAATTACTGTCCTAACCATTTCTTTTTGTGTTATCAGCTATACAAAATATACATGCAAATTTTCTCGTAAGGAAATGGCATGAAAACTTGAACACGTGTCTTTTACCCGCTTTTTTCCTTTGGCAAACTTATTCTTTTTCTTTTAATAAAAACTACCATAATGTTTCGTTTGTCCAGTTGACCCCTGGATTAATCCATCACACATGGATATGAATGATGTTCCTCATTATATAACCTGTTTCAGTGATTTCAACATGAATCGGCACTTTTTTGAAGCCTTTAGGCTTGCTATATTGACTTTGGTTCCCTGACAATATTTGTGGGTACTTAAGTGAACCCGATCCCCGTAGGCTTATTGAAGAAACACTGATCCCATCCTATCTCTGTCCCTGTCTTCACCAGTGGTTTGAGATTCACCTCTTTTTTTGGGGGAAAAAAAAAAAAAAATTATGTTCACCTTGAAGACCTGAGGGAGTTGTCGGTTGTGAAGTTAGCAAGTTTTTTTCACACCACCTCAGCAACGTCATTGCCTGTATTGGTTCAGATCAATACTTAGGCAGAGGGAACCGTAGCTTGACTTCTTAGTACCGTGATGGCATCCAGGCAATTCTCATTAAAGTTATAATTAGCTAGAAATGCGATGATTGAAAAACAAGCAAAATCAGTCGAACAAATTTTAATCAGTACGAAACCTATTTCAGATTCGTTCAACGAACTTTCAATGCTAAGTGTGATTAGTGGAACTTTGTGCGAATCTACGAGTGACAATGGCCTTTGTTTGTCGACTCCATTAGAATAGTTGATTCTGGTTTGCTTCCATAAGTACTGTCTCTGCCAGACGGACCTGTCGCTCCGAGAAACACATCATGCACATACCTGGACAAGTTCAAAGCAAGAACAATGTACACCTGTTTCCCGATGATAGACACGAAGGGCAAGTTTATATGGCAAATAGAATATTGCCTGTTTCCTAGTCCATTTGTATTTCTAAAGGAGAACAGAGATTTTCGAAATATAATTTTAACATCTTAATTAAAAATAGCCAAAAGAACTAAAAATCGGATGATCGGAATTTTCGTTTATAGAGTAAATTATGATGTTTGAGTGACAGTTACCATACGAAAAGTTCGGATGGGAAATTTAGTACAAAAAATAGGATTTGTCTCCATGAAGGGATAGAAGTTGGGCTTACCTATTTTCAAACAGTGAATAGTATGATGGAAAGCATTGATTTATAAAGCAAAAAATCGCCCGTAAATCCGGGGGAGGGGGGTGAATATACCCCAATATTTGATTGTAGGGGGGAGGATGTCAATACGATTGTTGATGTCGGTTCATGTGTTTTTGACCAATAAACGCTCATATTTTACATAAAGTTTAAAATTTGCGCGCTTCGCGCTAATTTTGTTCTAATTACAATACATTAAGGGATTTGAGGGTGGAACCTCGTCTACCGATAGGGGGGGTGGTTTACACCCCCCCCCCTTCAGGTTTTTTCCAGGCTTGCTAAAACCCCCTTTTTGGTGCAACTTATTTAATGTAATTGTCAATTGACTGTTTCCGCTCTTTATCAAAACAAACATCCACGGGTATAGGTAGATACAGGTTTGATCCCAAAAGTGATCGATAGGGGGGGTTGGTAACCACCCCCCCCCCCCCTCCGGAAAAAGAAGTACCAACATGCCTAACACATCCCAGGAACATCACAGACACTTGGATTTTGGTCACCATAGATAGCTATTGTCCTCCTCTTCCATTGAACCAAATAAGTACCAACATGCCAGCATTACGTCACAAAAACGTCATAAAGTGCGCATGTCATCAACAACTGCCATTTCCATAGACACACACAGTGGAAAATTCATTTTTTCGCCAAAAGGTGGTTGGAAAAACCGATTTTCCATGCGGTTTTTGACTCTACTTGATGGGAAATACTATTTTTATATAAATACAATCATTTTAGAGCTATAATAGGGTGTTTGGGGTCGCTAAAAATTGCGAAATAAAATCAAATGTCCTTTCCACCCTATATTCAGATTTTCGTACTTTCCTCCTCAACATATGACGTCATGTTGACGTCATAATGGGGATGTTTAGTAACTTTTTTGGTCCAATGGAAATAAGAAACTCTAAGCTATCCTTTGGTACCAATTGTACGGAAATCGGATGTTCACTTAACGAAAATCACAGGGGGGGGTGGTAACCCCCCCCCCCCCCCCTTCGGGAGTTTTGTTTTTCTCAAAAAATGCTTCAGGTAGACGAGGGTTAAATGGCATTTTTTAGCCGTCCTTCTCTCTCACAGTTGTGCTAGTAACGAATCTGTCACAAACCCTGGTTTCACTTCCATAAATTTTCCTCAAGCCCAATGCCAGAACAAGAAATTTTTTAACTGCCAGCAAAAACCCTGATTTCTTGATGGCGGCCACTCTTCAGGAAATCTCTGCGTGAGCCTTTAACGATTATCAACTGATTTCTTTATTCGATTTACTAGTGCATGCAAATTTGAACCCAAACGAGTAAATATGTAAGTTGTTTCACGATGTGGGTGACTGGTATTTTTAATACAGGCAGAACACGCGCCAAGTTAAATTTTGATGTGTAATCAGGAAACCTTTGGATGATGTACAACATTTTTTAATTTGGGTCACCTAGATTTCATGAGGGTTCAAATGACGTCATAGATTTAAGGTATCAAGTACCACCCAATTAAACTTTTTTTTTAAAATGCAATTTTCAAGTGTTTTTGGCATAACATAGGTTAATAAAACAGAAAAGAGAATAATTTCCAGTACGTTTTGCATAAATGAATGCATTATAATCCAATATGGCCGCCAATGGCGGCCATATTGGCTTATTTTTGAAACGCAATATCTAAAAACCGAACAACCCCTGCACTCTAGTTTTCACGAAATGATTAATTTTACAATCTAACCGGTATTAACTGTTTTAGTTTTTCATTTTTTTTGGGTAGAAAATTGGTTAAAGGAAGAATTTTCAAAATTCATATTTTGGCGCCTCATTATATATGCGTGACCCTGCATTCTAGAAATGAAAAAAAAAATAAAACAGTCAATACCGGACAAACATGATAAAGAATGTTTGTCAAAAATTAAACCATCATTTGAAGTGGCAACTTGCTTATCATGGTTTCAAAAGTTTTGAAAATCGCATGAACATTCCAAATCTGAGAACAATGCAAAACGTTCATCGTACCACTTACATGAATCGTAACCATGGTAAACGTCTTTATACACGAGTTGTTAATGCATAAAAACACCTTTAGGTATAGAGTAATTTTAGATAGTAATTTTTTAGAGATGTTCAGGTATAAACATGCTTAATCTGTGAAATTATTTAAAGTCAAATTTGTTTAAAAAATTCAAGTTGAAAACAATAAAATAAATAAGAATACACAGTGTGTAAAAGTATAGGAAAATTTGCAATGTGGTCCGAATTTAACAAATTCTCTTTCACGGGTGTTATCATAACTTTGGAAGGGAATAACATATTGAATGGGATAAAAAGCAACTGAAAGCTAAAGAGTTGTATTTTTCTTTAAAAAGAAAAGTACAAATTGATCAAAATTACCATTTGGGGAAGTAATGGGTTACTTGATACCTAAGAAAAGTTTGGCAACCAAACAATTATCGAAAGAGTAAAAACATGGGATGAAATTCGTAGTGATCACCAACCTTTGGTTTTTGCCAGATGACTGATATGCAATCACTCACATCGTATATAGGTCGAGTAAAGCCGAGCTATTAAATAAGAAATTACCAGTGACTATGTGCTAGAATTTAGACATGTAATAAAATGAATAATCGTAGATCATTTATATGTAACAGTTTAAGAGTTGGGCATACTGAATTGATCGTATCACAAATAGCACCTTGCGGTTACCGGCCGCGGCTTGCACATTATTAAGATTTATTCAGACAAAAAAACGGATTTGAAGCATTACGGTTCAAATATCGGTGAACGTTTATTTGATTTTAACAGCATTTGCTGGTCTAACATCAACAACGGTCTGACAGCATTTACGCTGTAAACTGCACTTATACGTAGTATCTCCCATGTAACAATACAAACGTTGGCCAAACGTCGAATGGTTTCAGCGTGGTGGTGGTCCCGAATGCCTGCCTTGGCCAAATTCCTCAGCTTGAAGTTTAAGAATCGAAATATTAGGCTATAGATTAATTACCAAAGGGTTAGCATATGACTCATTAGTATCAGTTTGCATCCCCCCCCTTTAGGCATTTTAAGTGATATTAATTATCACTTACCATTGCCCATATAATTCGAAGTATGTTGGCCTAATGTTAGGCGCATTGAGTGATTGAGTAAGATCTAGGTTTGACTTCAACATAAAAGTTTGATTTAGAACTTTCTATAGAGCCATTTTTGGTCCTTCAAAAGAACTACTTGAGGGCATGTTAAGAACCATTATGGTTATTAAGTGAAATATTATAAGTTCTTTAAAGAACCCCTACAAGTAGCTTGATTGAAACCATGATTATGTTTAGATCCATATTAACTCAAGTTCCTCAAAACAAAAAGGTTTTAAAACGCTAAATGTTTGGAAGACACAAAATCATCCCACAGAGTAAATTTTAGTTCTTTTAAGCACCTTGGAGAGAAAAGAAAGGGCTCCGTGTAGAGGAAAATAGAGAGTTTGATGCAAACTTTTTTCTGTAGTAGTTTTGCTACTTAACTTTGAAACAAGATTTTGCTGATCGATAAGGAATTGTCCCCATTTTGCGTGTACGTGTGTGCACGCGCTAATATGTAGGCCTATTCCTGTGTGTGTGCAGGTATATATGTCAAGGCAAAAACTGGAGTTGCACCATAACTACATCACTAGGATTTCTTTAAAACTAGGCCAGTAGATTATTATTTTTTTTAAATCAAAACATTAGTGGTCTGAAACATATTGCACACTTAAGAGTCGTTCCGGAACCCAAACTCTATCTATGTAGGGTCCTATATACGCTTTTTTTTAATCATTGACAAATTCTGCTTTAGAACGCTTAAATCTGAAAACACTCTAAGGCACAGTTTACTGACGTCGTTAAGGGGAAAACCTAATTTCTACCCTTAGGGTTTAGCCAAAAACAGCAGAAATTAGTCAAAAGTTTATGGGTCATTCAGTAATCCATTAATCTCCATTAAATCTGACAGATAGTCCTATCAATAACATTATGTTGCTATAACATCATCAAGATGAAGATTTCCAGGAAGATACGAAGACAATTTTGACGTACCATAGATCCTACATGAGCACACTTAACGGGGTGGTCAATTAGACAAGTTCCCACAATCTTATTTGCTCTTTCTTGCCATACAGGTGGCCGTGCCTTTTTCATTGTCATCAATAGGTCCCGGGCAATATGTTTTCCGCAATTTTGTTCCAAATTTCAATTTGCCTTCGGCAGTGTACGAAATGGGTTCAAAGTCAAAACGCTCTAAACTAGACTATTACCATTACATGTAGACGCTAAAGGAGTCAACGACCCAGACATAGCTGATACACTTGTTGTTTGGCACTCAGGGATATGAATAGACTTGCTTCGTAATCATGGTAATATCGCCAACTTAGTACAATGGAAACGTCGGCAAAGCTGGTTACTGGTGCCGATTCCTTAGATAATACCCCTTTTCATTTTTTTTCAAATTAAAGCGACGCTCTTATTTTGGTTTAAATTTTGCGCAAATGTATAACTATTAAATGTCAAAAATTTGACTCTTCATTCTATTGGAGTGACTAAAGTCCTATGACAGTAATCACTCTAAAAGTAGTTTGCCTAGAGTGATCTGTCCATAAAGTGTGAAATTAAATCTCTTAAAAGAGTCAAATTCTCTTTGTAAATTGTGGGAATCCATCCTGAAATTTAGATTTACATTTTTAAATTGTCAAAATACATTAAATTTCGCATTTGAAGTAATTATGTCTGCACAGTAGTTTCTTTGAGGAGGGCAATATCCCTTTGTTTGCATTAAAGCCACTATAAGCGATTTCTTCAAAATGTAAACAAACCGCGCCCCCTATTTTTCATCAAAGTCCATTTTTTGCACTGTTGTATTGAAAATGGTTGTAGTAAAGACCCCTGGAAGTGGCTAAGCTTAACACGTCATATTTGTCAAGAAATGACGATTTTATGCATTGTTTACTAATAGACTTTTATTAGTACACAAAACAGTCGTAAATGGCATCTTCAAGACCGCTTTCAAATGCTAGTGTCTGTTTTCACAAAGAAGAGTAATATAAGGTGTTGGTATGACCTAACACTAGCAATTTAGACACAAAATGGACATTTTGAGTTTGGAAAAAAATTACTGAAAGTGGCTTTAAGGGAGTAATGGAAAGGAGAAGTGCAATTTGTTCTCAGCAGCAATATTTTGATTTAAATTGCATAAAGTGCAGGAGCAGGGAGCACCGCTCTCGGGAAATGAGCAGAATTGGGGAAATGATGCCAACAGGATAAAAGAAAAAGGAGTGCGATAAAAGGATGGAGAATAAAATGAAGAGAGGCTTAAACGCTTCATATTATAGTCTAGGCTATATACGGATCATGTGACCTTGTTATAATGTTTTTCAACGGTTTCTAAACCAGTTTTTCCTGCTGAATCTGAATCCGATAGGTGCCAGACGAAGAAACTCAAAAATTCAAAATGGCCACCAAAACACTAAAACTCATTTGTCTTTCCATTGTGACCAATAAAACAAATGAATCATTAACCAATTGAGAGATTCAATATGGCCGCCAATACAATAAAATATCTTATATTTATCCTATTTTGACCGTAGAATGGAAGTTGGTATTAATCGCTTTCAATAATTTTATAATTAATCCAATCAATAAACCATTCAAGATGGCTCCAAAATTGCTATAATACGTTACTACATAGAGCCAAGTGCTGCAGTTTAAATATCATAATATAATCAAACAGATAGATATCTGCAAGATGGCATCCTAGACGTGGGTCCAATATGGATGCAAATGACAGTCAGTAATTCATTCACGCTGTAGTCAAAGATATATTTTTTGTTTTTGTTTTTTTTTAGTTTGAGTATCACTTCCAAAATCCCAGTAAGGCTTAAGTGTTATTTGGTCGTTATTATCCAGTGCTAGGATTTTGTTGAAACTGGTGCCAAATTATTGCCCCAGTCATGCTCAAGCAGAAAATGCGTTTTAATTCTTTGGGCGACAGCTCTATGTACAATGTTGAAGTCATTTTTGGTTACCCTATAGACCATTAAATTTTGGACCTTTGTTACATTTTCCCCACTAATTAATAGCAAATGGCAACATTGGATATAAGGCAATACAAACAATATGACACTAGTTTCAACAAAATTGGAGCACTGGGTAAGTTTTACCCCAGGAGGAACTTGAATAACTAAACTATACTTTTTTTATTCCTTATAACGAGACCAATGTATTGGTGTGCATTTAAACACAATTTGTCTTGATGTCAAATTTACCCCGGATCTAATTTAACCACCTTGTTTTACAATGTTCCTAACATTTCCCAGAGGTTGGATCCAAACACTCTGATCCGGCGCCCTTCAACTATAGAAAAACATCTTCAAAACTTCTCATTAAAATCCTTCTATAATATTCCAAAAGGTTACAGCACAACATAGATGAGGATGGACTGTCAAGAAGCATAACGCTATACTGGCGTGTAGTTATGTGATTTAAAAGATCTTAGTCGCTATGTAATTTTGTTTTTCACCAAAATGGGTTATACATGAACAAATGTGATGAACCTGCCATAGATGAATTTGGTATAATGTGACGAACATTAACGAGGTAAAATGAGGGCGCCTTTAGGGTTTGGTTTTGGGGACACCCTGTACTTTTCCATATAGCATTTTTTTATCCAAAGAATATATCAGCACAGCGATTTCTGGACTTTATTTTTAAACACTGGTAAACGAAAATTCTATTGTAGACGCATGGTTTTTGAACAGCAGGCTAGAAGTCACACAAACTTTTTAGGGAGAGTTGTAAAGGGCTAATTCATTTCCCGTACGCTAGCTTTCAAAGGTTCAAATCGTTAAATCGTTCCAACGCTAGTATTCTAAGGGTGTGCGCACTTGTGTAAAAAAAAATTAACATTGATGACACTTTTGCATTCTCTTTTAACTTTACAGTGGAGAATTACGTTATTGTAAGTTCTCTCTCTCTCTCTTTCTTTGAGGTGAGAAGATTATTAACATGTAGAATTTCTTTTTCAAGAGAAATTCCTTAAAGCAATGATGCGTAAATTATGTAGAAATATTACATAATAAATGTTCTCTAATTATAATATTTCGCCAACGTCACGTACAAACAGGCTAATTAAGATCCGGGGTCCCCGGTTTTATTTCTAAAATGATTATTCTGGATATGTAGATCATCCACAGTTTAAACACTTTTAGGGGTTTTCAATTCATGAAAAACAAATGCAGATAACTAACAGTCTGACGGATGGACTAGAACAATAGAGAGACATTTTATTTAATTAGATTGGGAGAATTGTTTTCAATTATTTGTATACTGGTACTGTTATCGGTTGCGGTATGCCATCAGCTAGTCAAACTCAATATGAACTGAAACATCGTGATATCTGTTGATAATAAGTGTGAATCACAATTATTGTGAAATTCCTCGGTCAAATACCGACACAATACTCCATTTTTAAATCTACATATGTATTTATAGACAACTAAATGCAAAGCAAGCCTGTTACGATGATTCATTATCACTACAGAGGTTAAGCATGTTTAGATATGGCTGTATCATTATTTTGCTGGATCATGCAGGCCCAGCCAGTAACAGGGAATCTTTCTTAGTGAGGGACTACAGTGTACAGAACTCATGTGAGTGTGCAAATTTGGATGAAAATGTGAATTTTGGTAAACAAGTACTTTATGCATAGATAATCAAAGCAAACTGATGGAAGTACTTGCCACACCCCTTTTCTTTTGTTGGACAACGTGAAAACTATGCATAACAGATGAGGTATACTATTCCTCATTTCAATCCTCCAAGCTAAGGAAACAAATTGCACCACATATTATCTCAAAGCAAATTTTGACCCTTGTACACACCAAAATGACAATTTTTACCATTTTACAGTTTTAATACCCCATAACTCCGAAATTATAAGCCATATATAGTGTAAACTATACGTTTTTAGAATCCTTCTCAACATGATTGGAGCATTTAAGATTTTGACCCCTGTGCAATCTTGAAATCCAAGCTGGAGAACATAAAGTGGTTTGACAAGTGCTTCCATCAATTTTATGGATTGTCAATTGCTAAATTACTGTGTAATTGTGTGTAAAAATTAACAATTTTGACCAGAAGAGTAAACTCTTTCACTACAGTTCCCTACTATCTTACCCATTCACATTTGGTCTTAAACTTCTATAGGTCCCTGAGTATGCTAACCTCAGGTCTCAAACTTGACACACTGCAAAAACTAGGGTGTTAACACCGTGGGTGATAAGGACCACACCAAGGGAGTGTCCAACTTTTGCACTTTAAAGTGTTAAATTAAAACACTGTCCCTTGGGTATCCAGGTGGATAGTCCTCAGACCCCTATATTATTCATTGCTAGTCACAGAGGCCTAAGTTTAAAGGTCATGTGCAGTATACAAGCGAGTAATGGCGACTCAAACGGATACATCTTGTATCTCGCATCTAGCCTTCTCATCTCGCCCTCCTATCTCGCCCTCGTATCTCGCATCTCGCATCTTGCATCTAGTATCTCGCATCTCACCTTCGACGAAAAGCATATTGCCACAACGCAATGACTTTTATACAATTCCAAAAATTTCACAACGCGTTCTGAAAACAACCAATCAGTACATTGCTTTTTTTTGGCGAAATATTCAAAAAGTGGCTGCAGTCTCCATTTTCATCCATAGCTTCTTACAGCATTGTGATTAAATCATTGATTGATTAAATAATTGACTAATTGATTAGTTCATCAATCTGCTCGATGAATTCATGAGTTGATTGGTTAATTCATTCATCAATTGGTTGATCAAAGAACAGATAATTAAAATTGATAAATTCATTTCAGAAATTTATTCATTTGTTCAGTAATTTGTTGATGAATCGATTGATTAAGGGATGACTCAGAGATTTTCCAAGGAGGGCGCCCTCAATTTTCAAACAAATGGTGTTTTTTGCATATACGTCATGCTTGTCCATGTACTAATCACTGTGTGAAATAGCTAATCTCAAATCGAAGTCCTTCATATAGAAAATCACAACTTTGTTATAACTTTCCTGATCCGGAATTTTTGTTATATACAGAGTATCCTATGGCACTGTTATACTACACATAAATGTTTACTACATGGAAACGAAAAACCAGATTCACCTCAAACTTTGGAATTGGGCATTTTAGGTGACTATCTTTAGTTCTAGTTGACTATTTTTAATAAATACACAAAAAGTTATATTTCAAAAATCTCTGAGTCAGCCTTAAGGAAGATTAATTCATGAGTGATACGCTCCTTTGGGTAGGGGCTGGACTTAAAGTGGGTGGTACGATTGAATATATAAAGGTTTACTCTTGATAGAACTTGCTTCACCCCAAACCCACATCTGTAAAGGTTAGTCCATATGTCAATCCGTTTGATGTGGAACTAGAAACGTGAATATGTGAGCCCCATAGAGTACTGTGTAAAATTAATATTGGTCGACCAAAATGGGGTACATTTTCGATCATAACTTCCAAACCAAACATCATTTAGCCTAAGATTTCACATGGTAAGTGAGAAAAATAATAGCTTGCTTTTGATACCAAAATTTTGACCACTTCCGGTAAAATTTTGAGTTCTGGGGTCGAGGCTATTAGCGATCGGGCCATGGCCCTTTAAGACCACCAAAAGTTGAGTTAAAGTTATCTAGGGGTCATCAGAGGTCGATGACTTCAAGTGATAAAGAGATCTGCTGCATGGATTATTGAAGAAGACAAAGTTTGAACAGACAACATTAAGTATTATGTATAAGTTGTAATTTGTATGTGAGATGCGAAGGCGAGATAAGAGATGCGAGGTGCGAGGGCAGAGATACGAGATGCAAATGCGATATGCGAGGGCGAGATACGAGATGCGAGGGCGAGATGCGAACGTGAAATGTGAGGACGAGATAGCGCAATAGACCTTCTTCATACGCAAGCGTAGCTGGGGGCACACTTAGCGTTTGGTTGTACGCTGTATGTATGATGTATGCAGGATTATGATGCTTGTCTCCGAATTTGATGATACTTGGTAATTGGTGGACACAAATATTACCTATGCAAAGTGGTGATGGTAAATATGCATAATAATTAGTTCATTTGCATATTTGTTCTGATTGGCAGTCCTCAGATATTCTTTGAATATCTTGAGGGCGAAAGTTGAGAGCAGCCAAATTCTAGTTCTTAACAGCGGTTGTCGGCAAATAATAGGGAGGTTGCAAAGAACCATAAATGTCTAACGGGAACGCCTATTCTTAGCCTGACTATTCAAAATCATTCACCTGTGACAATATTTTCAAGGGTAGGTGTTCGCGCAGTAGACGTAAACCTCCCTAATTACTCGCACATTTGCTCTCTATGCCTCTGAAGATAAGTAATTTACTTGTAAAAACGCTGATTTCATTCGTGGTAATGTTCTAAATAGCTTCAGCGGCTTCTACCGAATTTTTAGTTATATAATAGTCTTCTTTGTATATTTAACGGAGTTAATTACGTTTATGGAATTTCATTTGCCTTTCATAAAATATAGGTATTCCTCAATATAAAAGCCCAATGACAACCTCATCAGAAGGTAAATAAAGAAATCAGCGAGGCACTGTCTGTCTGTCTGTCTCCCTTTTCCTGGGATGAACTCCAGTACGTTTCCTCCGATAACATGAACGCCCCTGGGTCGGGGCTACCCAGATACACAGTGATGATATTCTACGTGGCGCCATGAAGAAAATCACTGATGACGACCCGTCTATATCGCAATACTGAATTAGTTACAATTTCTTCTAAGGACAAATTGGTGTGAGAGTTTTATCTCTTGAGACGACTTGAAGTTATTTAAATAAAATCTGAGACTTTACAAATGTTAACTGAATCTCTAAAGTGGCGACTGTTGACATCGGCTTTTTAAAGGTTATCAGTTAAAGAGCAAATACGTGTTTATGTCTTTGTTTATAGAAAGTAGTGGCGTACGTGATTGCCACAAGCGATGCTCGGTTCAAATAAGAAAAGAACGATTGGGAAAATTGTAAGTTAGATACCGATTTTGTGTCATTCTTTCTTTTTTCAGTGTCAGGCAACGTCGTATCGGCTGACACTAACATTAACAAAATGCAATTTCCAAGGATTAACCCTCTTCTAAATGAGCTACATTCTGTAACATATTTAATAATGAGGCGATGTCCCATATACTTTTGTTATCAAACATCAGCATAGTACGTCCCTCTTAGGCAAATGAGGATTGTCATACGTGAAAGCAAAAGGGTACATTACGGGAACACAAAATTCACAATATAGTGCAGCAGGAGGGCTCACAGGCTTAAGTAAAATAAAACTAGCTGGCTCCGGCTCCTGGCACATTCCGCAGGCAAGAGGAGGAACGGGAAAATGGGAAATGATAGGATGAATTCTGCATTAAGTGAATGTTCATATGACATGTTGGTGATAACAGCAATATAAGGTTAATACAGTATTCAACACAATAGAAGTAAGACATTCACAATATTTCAACATGTACACATGTCTTCGTCAGGAGAGGCTCGTGGTGTTATGATAGAGAAGATGGAGTGTAACTATTCACGTTGACCTAAGTTGACCTTTGATGGAACAGTGAAGCGTACAATGACGGAAATCTCAAGGCCCGCAACTCAACCGTGACCAAGGGCACTCAATTCAGTGACTTCACACGACATTTAAGTTTCACGCTTTATTCCGTGATCGTCTATGGAGCCCGGACTATGGATACTGCCGGACTATAGTTGCTTCACAGCGGAACAAAGCGGAATGGACTCAAAAGACACAGTAGTTACGTTCTCAGTACAAATAGATGAACGGCAGATCACTTACCTTCATAACCAACCTATGGGATTCATAAAGAAGCTTATATATGACATTGATATGGATATCAGTCAGATGGTTATAGAAGGTGGAAATATGTGAAAACCCTGAAGATAGGAAAGGGTATAATGAAAATTCACAAAAAAGGATATGGGCGTTTACGATACACAATATGTAATATCATAAGTTGAGAATGTGGAGGCAATATGCACCAAATACTGAAAAAGGTGGCCGGAGCGTAGCAGATGTAGCAAAAATGCACTATGAAGTGATATGACACACATGGCCTAAAGATGAAAAACACACTCACCGTCAATGGGTTGCAGGCCACAAATACCATTTATCATGAAACAGTGCCATCCCATATTTTAGTGATTTATTGAACAAGTAATTGACCGAACACTTTAGTATTTTTACTTGCAAGATTCGGCCTTCAGTTTGTTGTGTAACAATACTGTATTTTGAGATGCTTGTAAACCAACTTGTAATTGGGCCATAGTACCAATGCCCCGAATTGTGTGTGAAAAGAATAACTTTGACATAAAGTTCCCCAGAGATGGAACACATAAACCAATACATATGTGTTTAGAATGTAGAAGACCAAGAAGATGGAATAAAATAAAAGGCTCAAACAAAAAGACCGCTACCTCATCACTGACCGAGTAGATCCTGGTCAGAAAGGAGCGACAGCCAAAATGCCCAATCGCTGAAAGAATTGGACGAGAAAGCATGGCGTAACAGACGGGCAGGTTGTCACCACAGAGAGCTTTGAATGGAAGAAAAGTTGGAAAAGCATGGCGAAATCAGATGCTTCGACTTTGCAAATTGTCCAAAAACCACCTCCAACCGGGAAATTGCCTAAAACCGGGAATTTGGCCCCTCTGACAAGGAACCCGTTACGCCCCTGCGAGAAAGGCATGTGTGTACCGATACGGATGTGCTAACAAAGCAGTGGTGACTGGGGCCCAGTATGCAGACCGATACATTAATGAAAGAAAGCTGTATATGTTGGATGTTTGACACCAAACTTCGACCCTTCCAATAACGCCATCAATTACCAACTCCCTCACCGGCCAATCTGAATACTGGGGGGCTTAAAACAACCCTGATGTGCCGAATGCAATTGGCGCAACTGTACACTGCCTATGTCCTGAATTGCTGCAATACTCTCTTCCGAATGGAAGGGAAACTGTGCGGTCCTGAACCAAACACTGAGAGCAATAGCAACAGGTCTGGCACCAGAACAGATGAAGCTAACAACAGCAAAAAATCAAAGCTATGTTCCCATTGCATTCAGTACAGCTGAAGGATAAAAATAAAGGAACCAAGTTACTACTCCAAAAGCCAAGAAACAGAATAGTGAGGGTAGAGACTGGACTTTCCCAATGGATTATTAAGCAACAGAATGGAGTATTATAGTAACTCCATGATTAGTATGTAACCAGAGTGATTATGTAATCATGAGCAAGTTATACTTTAAAGCCTTGGAACATGATATGAAACATGATGGTGAGAGGACATACCCATTCATATTTTGACCCCGTATAAACCTTACCCCTAAACTCAATTTCCCACTTCAATGATATTGGTAAGCCTTTGATATGACGTTCTTAGAGGTTTCTCAATCCGATACTGAAACAAAATTTATTCTATTGAAAGTTAGTTTTGCGTCAAGTCGTATCTGTCGTAATTGATTAGCCTATACGTCATTACATTTCTTCTCAAAACCAGTGAAGCAATCGGTTGAAAATTGAAAATGAACTATCAAAGAGTGTTGTCATGTCAAGAAACATTATACGCCAAACTAAACGGGTTACATGTAGTGAAACCCTATACGTGATTCTATTAATAGCATTCTATAAACAAAGCTCAAAGACAATGGTGGTTCAAATCAACTTACTACTTAACGGAACACTGGTGTCGTTAGAATATTGCAAAATTTAAATATGATATTTGCTTAATTGGTAAAGATGTTAAAGCGATAGCGTGAAAAAGAAGGTGAAAGTGTCACAATTTCACCACGGCAATGTTTATATTTAGTCGGAAAATGACCTCTAAATCATGGGTTGTATTTCATTGCATATATAAAAACTATCCACGGTGGCCTTTCAAGATAGGAATCTTTGTTGTCAACTGCACAGGCCAATTGATGTGAAGGACCATCTCGGGTTGATAGGATAGGAGCTATAAGACATGCCTAACTTGTATGATATCAAGTAATAAAAATGTCTCCGAGACAAGTAGAATTTGAATAAGCCTTACCTAGGTCCAAATTTTATTTCAACCAACTTTTTTCTTGAAATGCGTAACAAATTAAGTGTACTGTTAGAAAGTTATATTTTCATATTAGCTGCAAGATTTTTTACGTACAATTTCCTGCTTCAAAATTGTTATCGACCATAACCTTCAAGTCAAAAGTTGTGAAGGAGTTAATTGCATAGACATTATTGATTGAGATCAAAATATAAATCACAGATGAAAACCAACTTACAAAGAATTCCTGTGATTCTGTGAATAGGGTCATGGATGTTGATTGTAGATTACAGGGTGTGTTAAAACAAAACATTGAAATGATGCTATCTTGTGTTTGAAATTAAAGGTATGTATTTTTTTTTATTATGTAAAGCTTGTTTAGTATCTTAGTTTCTTTAGGCATTCTTAGTGAAAACAAATGATTTTACCAGACATTGTATTTTAATCACCCAGTAAATTATAATATTGCTATAGTAATTGAATGCGTTTAATAAACGGTTAAAGGTTCCAGATTAGCAAATGTTGTAAGCACTGGCAGTTGGCATGCCGACATTGGAACAATGTTGGCTTGCCACTCTTTTGTCTAACAGTTGGCATGCCAACATTTACCCAACATAAGCCCAAATTATAAGGCTTAATATTGGCATGCCATCCATGTCATGTGTCAGCTGTTGGTATTCCAACATTGGTCGAATTTTGAAATATCATTTCGTTGGTCAACATTTGAAAAATCGTCAACATGGCTCAATGGTGAAATGCCATTCCAGTCGCAACATTTGGTATTCCAACATTGGTACAATGTTGAAATGCCATTTCTGCACCAACAGTTGGAATCCCGCTGTTGGTCCAATGATGGCATTCCATTCTTGTAACAACAGTTGGTATCCAAAATAGGGCCAACATTAAAGGCACTGTCAGTGATTTGCTAAATCAGAATATCGAAAAATAATCAAAAATCGGATTTGTGCATTTTGTAATAAGTACGAGTATCGAACATACAATAACACATGAATAAGACACAGAAGCACCCAAAGGACAAAATCAACCTTTTAGTCATTACTATCCGTACGGACCCTTACTACTTACTACTGCACGTAATTCAATGGATATTCGCATCTTTGAATACTGCCGTTTTCATCGTTTTCTAGCAATTCTTCACTTGGAAAAGTTAATTTATGATTATTCTACTGACTTTTCCTTAACTTTTAAGCTATTCCTGCAAATTTCAAGTTTTGACTCTTTTGGGTGAACCACTGATAGTGTCTTTAATTGGGTGATATAGAAATCATATGCAAACTTGTTCGGCAATACAATGCTGGCTCAACATTGGCCCAACATTGGTGGAAGTGTGGGCGTGGTCATGGGATGTTTCATTTATTACTATGAAATTATTGTTTATTCATCATTTTATTCTTCTACTGAGGTGCTCTATGCAAGTTCAAGTTATAAGAAATGGACACAGCTGTTTTTAACAGAGTATGCTCGTTCACGGTTCCATAATAGCAAAAAAATAATGAACGAGTAACAAGTTTTATTTGATAACACCATAGAATACACAGTTTGTTTTCCAGCTAAGACCTTTTCACGTCGTCAAATTCTACTTACTCTATTGTAATCAACTTTCCAAAAGTAAGGTTAATGACACAAGAATATCTCCATACTTAGTAGGGATGAAGTCTCAACGACCAAACCCCCCCTTCTCCTGCCCTCCCCAGGTACATGTAATATTAACAATAAGAAGAATCAACAGTAATAAACATACAGGGTGGCAAGAAATTTGTATCTTTGGTTCTACATATTGGGTTTTGGCTGGTATTTAAACATTGGGTCAATGTTGGATATTGATAGGCATCTAAATATTGGGCCAACGTTGACACAATATTGGGCCATGGTTGTCATTCAGACATGACCAAAGATTGACCCAATGGCAAAATAAGACATTAGTCTAAGATTGTATGCGAATGTTGGTCTTGAACTAAAACGGACCGATGTTAGGCTAACGTTGTATTGTCATCTGGGTTTGTGTTTTTTTTTACCGTGATCTCACTTTACGTTTTTACTAACTTTTTAACGGCATTAGTTGATTCGTCAATGTAACAATGTAATATCAGCCAAATGCTTCTGGTCGGTGGTTCCCGGCAACATGGAGCCTATTTAATAATGGGTCAAATGTGAAAGGAAGTTTATGCAAGCAGAGAGCTGTTTTGGTATAAAGAAATTTAGTTTGCAAATGTGTACGTGAAAGGATTTTGGATGCGATGATATCTCTCATGTTTTATAAACTCTTTCCATTTTCACGTCATTTAAAAAAATATAAACAGGTATTCTCAAAAGTAAATGAACCGTGGACAGACAAGAGAGTTTTCCATAGCTCATAAATCAGATTCAGGCCTCAGACTGAGAATGTTACTGCTAATCGTGATTGATTACAGCAGAGAGCAGTCTGGTGATCTGATAGAAATGATGCCAAGTGTGGCATTAGACAATAGAAGGTTAACTTGTCTTCTATCAAATAGAGTAGCTGTATGCAAGCTTTTACGGTTTATGTGGATATATAAGTGAATATTGACTTATCAAGACGGGAGTGAGTATCTTTAAGGAACTACCATATGTGCTTTTAAATCTACAGTACACTGAGACAATTTTTGGGGAAAAATGATAAATATTTGACAAGTGGTCAAGTTGATTCAAATTCAACAAAAGTTTGGTAAACATTTAAGGAACATAATTGAGTCGATAAGCAGAGAAATAAACAGGGTCACTCGTCCATGAGTGGGGAAAACAATTCGGATTGAGACAGATTTTTCCCGGGTTGGAGGGGTTTTGAGGTTTTGAGGCAGATTTCCAGGTTGGAGGTGGAAATTCCCAGTGACCAGGAAAAAAAAGGGCTGATTTCAGCTTTTTTCACGGTCTCAAAGGCCTGTACGCTACGGGGATACGGCATTGATACAGTATCGAAACTGACCAACAAATTTGCTCTGTAACCATGGCAACATTATATGATTACTATGTTGTGGAAACATTGAATATAAACATGATAGGTTTACTTGGCTTGTGTCACATTAGAATGAAGAGAAAGAATGGAAAGAAGACGGCGATGGGTTTTAGGTCCCTGTTGGTTAGGTAAGGGTTTTCTAGCTAGGCTGTGGAGTTTGTAGGGTGGTAATAGAACACGGAAAAGATGAGTTAGTTAGCATTTTAATCCGAAACATTTATTGCTTGCGGCCATAGAAATCACGTATTATAGGCCCATTACTCAAAATTTGAGGTGTTGCCTTGCTGGTGCCAAATGGGACTAGACCATAATCTCTTAATTTAATGGAGTAGGTCAAAGTACTCCTACAGGGAATTTGTATGTTTGCTTTTCACCGTGTTGTGATTGGTGTATGTCGCTGATAGTTATTTCTTTGAGATGGAGTTTTAATATGCTTTCACCGGGGGGGAATTCACTCTTTATACGTAAATGTGGATAAGCAATTGAGGCACTCGAAAATTGAACATGACGCCAAGTGCCCTGTCGAAAGGAGCCACCCCCCCCCCCACACACACACACCACAATGTACTTTGGTCCGATCTAAGGCATCCGAACTTAGGCCTATAGGAGTACCTTTAGAATACCCTACCATACAGCGACAGCGCGAGGCTACACCTTTTACAAACTACGGCAGCGGCGACAGCGCGAGTGCTATAGTTAGTGCATGACATAGGCCTACATGGTTGTTGAAAAGAGGTGTTTTATCGCGAGTGTTTCGATGGTGGCTGGTTTATTTTTTTGTTAATACCTAATTAGCCGCAAATTTCTACGTCTGACAGTTATATTAGGCCTTTATCTCATCGAAAATTTTGCAAACTGACATTAATGACACCGGGGATTATGATTTTTAATTGCAACGGTTTAGCATGAATGGTTTATTCTTTACAACTTATGAAGTGTCGACCTTTGGTGAGATCCAATTGAACACATGAAGATTTTCCCCATTGTGATCGTTTTGCGTTGTTAGAGCCCGTTGAGTCATTTGTAATCAAAGGACTCTCTAAGGAAGGGGTTTGACCCAACTATACCTGTTTAAGAATTGGGCAGCAGGCGACAGCGCGAATTCAACCTTATGAAAGTTGGCAGCTGCGACAGCGCGAATTGGGACCTTTTAAAAATGGCGGATGCGGCCGACAGCGCGAGCCTCCGGTTTGTAGGCAACAGCGGCACAGCGGCAACAAGCGCTAATGATTGTTGTTATAACCCGTTGAGTCATTTTGTATCAAAAGACTAAGAAAGGGGGTTTGGACCTCCCCCCTTACTCACTGTTTAAAAATTGGGAGCGGCGACAGCGCGAAAGGCTCCAGATTTTACAGGCAACAGCGGCCGGAGACAGCGGCAACAGAGTGAATGATGTGTTTCTGGTCCAGGATTCATTTTATCAGAGGAAGGGGTTGGACCCCACACCTCCACCTGTTTTAAAATTGGGCAACGGCGACAGCCCGAAGTTCAACCTTTATGAAAAGTTGGCAGCGGCGAAGCTGAGAAATTGGACCTTTAAAAAAGTCGGATGCGGCGACAGCGCGAAGCTCCAGATTTTGTAGGCAAAAGCGGCGGCAGCGGCAACAGCGCTAATGATTGTGGTTCTAGCCCTGTTGAGTCAGTTTTGTATCAAAAGGACTAAGGAAGGGATTGGACCACCCCCCACTCATCCGGTTTAAAAAATTGGCAGCGTCGACCGCGCGAAGCTCCAGATTTTACAGGCAACGCGGCGACCGATGGAAACAGCTGAAGATTGTTGTCTTAGGCCTGTTGATCATTTGTATCAAAAAGAATAAGGAAGGGGGGGGGGGGGGGGTTGGACACCCCCACTTCCTCTGTTAAAACTGTGGCAGCGCGAAGCTCCAGATTTTACAGGCAACCGCGGACGACAGCGCTACAGCGAGGAATGATGTTATTGATTCATTTTATCAGAGGACTAAGGAAGGGGTTTCACCCTACACTCTACCTGTTTAAAAAAATCGGATGCGGCATCAGCGAGAAGCTTCGCTTTTGCAGGCCAACCCAGCGGCGACAGCGGCAACAGCGCGATGTTAGTAGTTCTAAAACGCTGGGTAATTTGATCAGAGGACTAAAAAAGGGGTTGGGACCCCATTCCTCCAACCTGTTGTTTAAAAGTTGGGCAGCGCGAAGTTCCACCATTATGAAAAGTTGACTGCGGCGACGGAGTGAAAGTTGGATGCCGTAGTGACAGTGCGAAGCTCAGATTTACAGGCAACAGCGGGCGACAGAGGCTAACAGCGCGGATTTCTAGCCCACTGGTACAAGGTTAGGACTAGGACTATTTGGAGATATTATCCATTCATTCAAAGGAATGGTTGTTTTATTAAAACACGTGCGGTCAAGTTTTAAACGTGCAGAAACCAAAAAGGGTATATATCCCATACTGTGACGCAATAAATCATTAGGCAGCTGTTTGTTAGTAACATCATATAAGTATGCACAAAAATAGCTGCCGTAGGCTTTATTCACTATCTAGTATATTGTAGGCCTAAATCACGATATTTAATGATTGGCATCTTTGGGGATTAAAGGGGGATGGCCGCCGATTCCCGATTTTACGTAGATAAAGTTGGATTGAATCTTGATAGAATGGAATTCATTCCCAAACACCATCTATAAAGTGACTTCGGTGTTGAATCTTGAAGACCGACCCATACAAGTTCACCTTGTTAGAAAATATGCTCAATGTTTCAAACATGTTCAATATCTAAGTTATCTTTACATTGGTTTGCATTAAGATTAGGATTCTTTAGGACGACCCATCTTCCGCCGTATTGGTTAGAAGTTTACGTTGTAGAATGACTCAACTTTCAGAAAAAAAGTAGAAGGTGCATTTCATACACTAATAATCAACCCTTTTTGTTTTTGGAAAACACATTAAGATTTATTGACAGCGCAAAATAAAAGGTCGGATGCGGCGACACCAGCGCGAAGCTCCAGAATTTGTAGGCAACAACTTAGAAGGGCATTAATTGAATCTGGTTTTTCTAAAGAAGGCTAATATGGAGTTGCGATGCGAGTAACTATGTTTAGAAAAAATTTTATTGCGGGTGAAGAACGATTCAACTGCGATGCGAGTAAAGAATGGTTTTAGAGACAGTGTAATTGACGGGTAAAGAACGCTTCAAATTGACCCTTGCTTGTTTGGAAACCACGTTAAGAATGATGCAACAGAAGGAACAATAAATTAAATCTTTGTTTTCTACATGCGATACTAATGGAGTTGGTGAGTTTTTATAAGAACGACTCTATATACTTCTAGCACGGTTAAGATGATTTCAACCTTAAAAGTAGTATTGAACACGTTAAGAATGAATTCAACTTTGACGGTTCATTAAAATTGAATCTTTTGTTTTACCTTTCATCCTGTGCGTTTATTCAGTCCGGTTATGGCAAATTGCGATGCCACCAATTGTTTAGAAACATTTTAAATTGCGGGGTTTAAACAACGATTCAACTTCACCCTGCTTGATGTTTAGAAAACATGCTCAAAGTTTAAAAACAGTGAATATTTGTCTTGTGTTTACATATGGTTATATTAATGACGGATATCTTTAAAGAACGGACCCATCATCACCATTGGAAAACATTTTAATGCGGTTTAAAGGAACGATACTCTCCTTGCTTGTTTGGGAATAACACTGTTAAGAGATTGATTTTTAGAAGAGAAAAAAGGCAATTTTGCGATGCAGTAAATTATGTTTGAAACATTTTAAATTGGGGTTAAAGAACGATTCAACTCCACCCTTAATTGCTGTGTAGAAAACAGGGCTCAATGTTAAAAAACCATGTTCATATTTGCAGTTTGTGTTTTTACATAGGGTTTATATTAAGAAGCGATATCTTTAAAGAACGACCATCATCACCAGTTGTAAACATTTAATTTGCGGGTTAACGAACGATTCAACTTCACCCTTGCTTGTTTGGGAAACACTTAAGAATGAATTCTACTTTAGGTCAAAATTGTATCTTTGGGGTTTTACCTTACCCTTGTGTGTTTGATTCAATCTTCTGGATCTGGATCTGGATAGGTACTTCCAACACCCGCTGGGGAAAACGGAAAGGCGATGGTGTGTGTGCAATCAAAAAAAAAAAAAAACCAAAAAAAAAAAAAAAAAAAAAAAAAAAAAAAAATCATTAACTAGTTGATTTCTTGAAGTAGCTGTGCTTTGAAGTCTTTGGTGTTGTTGATATTGATGAGGCTTTCAGGCAGTGTTCCACTCAGCTACAGTCCGTGGAAAAAATGAATTTTATAATTGTCTGATTTAGTCGATATATTTATAAATGACTTGCTGTGTCTGTCTTTCTGGTGGGGCGAGTTACTGGGCACAGTAGGCTTCCGGTTGGAATGGCGAGGTTTCCCTGACGGCTTTGTGGAGAATGAGAGGACGACTGACTTCCTTCGTAGAATGACAAAGTTCCCCACTCAAGCTCCTGCAGCATACGGGTCACACTGCTCTGCCACTTGTAATCATGTTTCAAGGTAAACCGAGCGCTCGCCGTTGTAACACTTCCAGCTTAGATGTTAATTCCGCTGTGTGTGGGTCCCAAACGGCTCCGCAGTACTCTAATGAAGCTCTTACAAATGGACATAGATGCTATGCTCTTGATTTCTTTAGTGCATGCCTTTAACTGTCTTTTGATAAAACCCAGATTTCTGTTACCTTGGATGCACTACTGTTAATATGAACTATTCCATTTCAGATTATGTGATATGTCCACACCAGATACGATGATTTTGGGTTTCCTGCAAACATATTTCTAAGAGTATATGAATGAATCTTTGGATGATGAGAATTGGTGACTTTGAGAACAAAACACTTGTCGGCATTAAACTTCATCTGCCACCGGCGTTGCCAGCTACCATCGGCAAGGTCCTTGAAGGCGGCAGCGTCGTGATGCATTGCTGATGGTTCTGTAAAGACCACAATCATCACAAAAAGTCACCGGTGGAGGTGATTTGTCTGGAAGGCCATTGATATATAGAAGGAATAGAAGTGGACCGAGTACATTGCCTTGGGGGACCCCCGATTTGACTTGTACCCTGTCCGAGAAATCACCTCCTACAAAACACCCTCTGCATTGCTACGCATCAGGAAGTTGGTAATCCACGTCAAGGTCGGTCCTTGGATACCATAATGGTTTAGCTTCAGCAAAGCCTCCGGTGTGGTACCACTTCGAAAGGCCTTGCTGAAGTCCATTATTATTACGTCTGTCTGTTGCCGCTGTCGAGGGCACTGGCAAAGTCATTAGTTGTCAGGATGAGTTTGGAAAACTCACATGATACGATCACGGCGAAAGCCATGTTGTTGGTCGGTCAGTATATCAAGCGGTCAAGATGTTGCATGATGCTCGAATGAACAACATGCTCAGAGTATTTGTTTTCTAAAGAACTGTTTCAATATTCTAAATTTTGACTAGAAAACCTGGTACCTTTGTTGTCTAAATCAGGAATAATCATGGAGTATTGCGATGCGGTACCTTCGTTTAGAAATATTTTAATTGCGGGTTAAGAACCGAGCAACGCGATGCGAGTAATTTAATTATGTTTGGAAAACATTTTATTTGTGGTTAAAACGATTCACTTCACCCTGGCTGTGTTGGAAACGCGCTAAGAATGATGCAACTTAGAAGGTTCATTAAATTGAAATTTTAGTTCCAATATTCTAATTTGCTAGAAAGAAACCTGTTAACTTTGTAGAAAACGTTAATTGCGTTTACAAACATGTTAAATGTTAAGAGTTGTTGGTTTAAGAATGACCCACCTTTGGGTATTGGTATTTAGAAAACATATCAATTGCGATGCCAGTAGAAACTCTGTTTAGAAACATTTTCTTGCGGACATTTTAATTGCTGCCGGTTAAAGAACGATTCAACTTCATCCTTGCTGTTTGGAAACAGTTGTAAAAAAATTAATACGGTCCTTAGAAGGAAGCTTTAAATGGAATCTTTGTTTTCTAAGAACGATATAGTGGAGTGGTGTAAGGATCATAATTGCGATGCAGTTAATTATTTTTAGAAATATTGTAATCTGGCTGAGAACGATTCAATTCACCCTTACTTGCTGTTTAGAAAACAACTCACGGTTTAAAGAACATGTTCAATATTTGCAGTTTGTGTTTTACAGTTTTTTATTTATGTCAAGAATGATATCTTTAATTACCACCCACTTTGCGATGCGAGTAAATTTGCTTCAAAAACACATTTTCATTGTGGGTTTGCGGACATTTTTCTTGCGGGTTAAAAACAACGATTCAACTTCACCCTTGCTTGTTTTGGAAACAGGTTACTTAGTGGTTCAACTTTGAAGGATTATTAAATTGAATCTTTGTTTTCTAAAGAAGGATATAATGGAGTCTTTGTAAGGATCAAATATTATTAAGTAATTTGTTTTCTAAAGAGCAATTTCAATTGCCCGAAAACATGTAGTCTTTGTCAAGAGATGTAACAACCTTTAAATTGCGTTTTACAAAAATGTTAAATGTTAGAGTTTGTGTTTAAAGAACGACACATCTTCCCAACCCTTTTTAGTTTTAGAAAACATGTCAATTGGCGATTAGAAAACGTTTTCAATGCGGACATTTTAATTGCGGGTAAAGAACGATTCAACTTCACCCTTGCTTGATTAATTAAGCCTCGTTCCCCAGAACCCAATTTTACCAGGAAGTTATCAACAATTTGTCAAAATTTTTTGAATTTTTTTAATTTTTTTATTTTTCTCATTACTCTGTGAAATCTTAGGGAGGCTAAGGATGTTTTTAGTTTGGAGGTTTATATATATCTTATATAGTATATATTACTATATTTATATATCTATATCTATAATCTATCACCATATCTCTCTATATATCTATCTCGAATATTATATATCTCTATCTCTATCTCTCTTATCTCTATCTCTCTCTACTTCTCTCAGGCCATCTTCACCCTGGTTGGTTTAGTGAAAACATGTTCAATATAAGATCGATATGTTTGAACCCAATTCAAATGATAAGAGTTTGGTGTTCGTTTATTGTGTTAGAATAAAAATAAATGATTAAAATTTTAAAAGTATGTTAAATGATTAGAGTTTTGGTGTTAGTTTATTGCGTTAAGAAGGATAAAATGATTAAAATTATAGAAGTCTGTTTAAATATTGAGTTGTTGTCGTTACTTGCGTTTATGAACACATGTTAAAATTATACGAGTTTTGTGTTCGTTTATTGTGTAAGGAAAAAATAATTAATACAAAAATCCACCCGTCTTTGTTCAGAAAACTGTTTTAAATCACGGTATTCGGGAAATTTTGGAAAACATTTTATTTTTGGGAAACCAGGTGTGGCATATTAGAATGATTCATTTTCAATTCACCCTTGTTTTTTCCAGTACCGAAAGTTTTATCGATGCGACAAACACAATGAAAATCGGTGCGTGGTTATTTTGAAATAATTCCTCGTGGATTAATGGTCGCCGACTTGCATTTTCTGCGTGAATTAACTTGAAAATTACGTCAAATTTTGACTATAGAAATCTCGCAAGATCATATTTTTCCCGGCACCTTGTATGAAGGATACATTAAAGGACCAAAATACGATTTCTATAAAATAGCTATTTAGCTTTTTGGGGCTGTCAGCCGCTGCAATGAGTAAACCCCCATCTTCGCATGTCCGGAAACGTGTTGGTATCAATTCAACATAGGCAGCCAATAATGAGCAAACACTGCAGTCTTGCGCTGTCGCCGGTGTCCCCCACCGCCTGCACAGCACAGCCACAAGCTTCACACTCGGTACTTAGAGAAATGCGATGTCATACTAACGTCATGCAAAGGTACAAAAATCCCACCTATTTTTTTAAATAAAACACAAAAAGAAAAAAATAAAAAACTTAAAAAAAGCAAAAAATAAAAAAAATAAAAAAAATAAAAAAAATAATGGTTAAAACAAACACAACTTTATTGAAAAACAACGGGAAAAGCCAAAATTAACCAAATCGTAAGAAGGGGATCAACAATCTAATTGAAACTTTTAACTAATTTTCCCCATGGCCCCATTTGATAAGCAAGCACACCCTAAAAGGAAAAACCGTGAAACTCCTGAAGGTCTGTGGTGTCGCCGCTGTTTTGCCGTTGCACGGGTATAACCAATAAGTTTCGACACTCGACGTATTCCTCCATAACAAAAAATCTCAACTTTATTATAAAAACAACGGGAAGGCCAAAATAGTCAAAATATTAAAAATCCTAGCTCACAATTGTAAAAAACCCACTTTTTGAAAACGAGAAAAAAAGGCCAAATTAAAAAAGCCCCCCCAAAAAAAATCGTAAAAATCAACAATCTAAATTCAAATTTTAACTATTTCCCCCGGGTCCACTTGATAATCAAGCACAAGAAACAACAAAATGGTAAAACTCCTGAAGTTCTGGGTGTGCAGCGGTCGCCGCTGTCGGCGGTTTGCCCGTGTAAAACCATAGCTTCACACTCGATATATACGGCATAAACAACAATCCCAACTTTATTTTAAGAAACAACGGAAAAGGCCAAAATCTGTACAAATATAAGCTAAATTGTAAAAAACGAATTTTTTGAAAAACGAGAAAAAGGCCAAAATTAGCCCAAAATCGTAAAAAAATCAACAATCTATTTAAATTTCAACTCATTCCCCAGGGTCCACTTGATAAGCACGCACAAGAACCAAAAATGTAAACTCCTGAAAGTTCTGGGGTGTTGCCCCTGTCTCCGTTGCCCTGTAAACATAGCTTCACACAGTGAAACCAATTAATTGATTTCGTCGTTGAGATGAGCCCGTCGTTCACTTGAAAAATTCCGGTCATGGCACTTGCAGGCCGGATTGTCGGCAAGTATAGGTTTAAAGTTCAATGGACAGCGTGCGACAATTAAATTTGACAAATCGTACAAAAATTAGCCCCTCAGAAGACATTTAAGCTATAAAACCCAAAATTTGTCAGGGTCTTTCGCCCCCTTCGCCCCAACAGGGGCCCTGAGGGCGTGGCCCTGGATCCTACCCTTTTCCTGTCGGTTTGAGATGGCGAACTGGCCCCCGAAATATGAAACTCTTAGCTACGCCACTGCTTCACACTCGGATGTATACGCCATAACAATAAGCCCAACTTTATTTTAAAAACAACGGGAAATGCCAAAATAGCCCAATAGTGTAAAAAATCATCTCCAAATAGTACAAAGAAGCTCCAATCTAAATTATAACTTCGAACGTTCATGGTTTAAAACGAAACTCCCAACTTAATTTATTTAAAAACAACGGAAAGGCCAAAAATTATAGCCACAATATCGGGAAAAGGCCAACACTAGCCAAATAGTAGAAATCAGCTGAAAATGGAACAAATCAAGCTAAATAATAGAACAAATCAGCTCATCAAATGAAACCGAACGCTCAGTGGTGTTAAACAGTAAAAAACACTTATTGAAGAAAAACAACGGGAAATGCCAATCGTAAAACAACAACTAATTTAAAACTCAAAAGTTCATGGTTTTTCTCTGATTTTCATATTAATTTTAATCACTATTATTGGTTCTTTATTTCCGACAAAGGTACAAACTCAGGTAAAGCATCTGCGCTGACGCCGTTGACTGGGTTTTTTTAAAAAGGTTTTGCTTCGCGCTGTCGCCGTTGCCTGGTTTTTAAAAAGGTTTGGCTCCGCGGCGGATGTGTTAGGGTATTCTAAAGTTTAGCCGCCTATAAACTTGAGCTTTGTTCCCTTGAGCAATCGTTACAAGTTGAAGTTGAGGATCTTTGGGTGATCACCCTATTTTGTCAAGTTTTGCACATAATATCCCGTGATATTTTGAGGAAAGCATCAACAATTGCGACTTTTTAGCAAAATAACATTGAAATGCAACTAATTAAATCTACAATTGTATTATTTATTCCCAAGGATCAAAAGCAAATGGTTAAATGAAAGAGCACCGCGTTACATTACCGCTTATTGCGCTCTATAGTCTACGCCTAAAAAGCATGAGTTTACCGGCGCTGATGGTAAACATATGGGCCTACATATAACAGCATCACAAATTACAGCAAACATGCTTTTCCTCTAAGTGTTGCTTTATACACTTACGATCATCAGCAATGACTCTTTTAACATAATGTCTTTACATGTTTCTTTGTGCCATCAATTTATAACTTAACATTTCAACAACGTCATATCCTTACAACATCCATTTCTACTGATAATCTCTACTTTGCTCGCCCTCTTCATTTTGAGAGGAATTTGCATTATTTCCACTACGGAACCAGGACTGAAACCATTCTATTTAGTTGATCATCACAATGAGACAAAACCCGAAGGCTCGTCCCAGTCATAAATACTAAATCTGCCCCCTTAATACGACATGTGATAGACCCAAAGCCCATTAATACCATTTGATTGGCTTTGATGAGATTTCTTGCTATGTGTTGACTGGAAATTTCTATTTGGTTATGTTGTGTACCCGTGGGTTCACCACAGGAAGATGAAACTAATATCATTTCTTGTTAGGAAACCCCGCGACTCAGGCTAGTAATACACATTGTAAGTAGTCTCTTGACGAGGGATTTTATTTTACACACAGACGTAAAAGCAAAATCTAGGGATGTATTAGAAAAGTGAAAGGTCCTAAAAATAGAAAGAAGTCTATAGTTATGGAGGGACCTAGTTTAAAAAACTTAGAACGCGGCTGATATAGTTTGGGACCTTCACCTTCGCTTCCTCATTTCTTTTTCATCTTTGCTTTAAAATGCCCATGCTATCCTACCAATTGGAAAGTTTGACCTTACGTGATTTTTGCCATTCTGTAATATGGGTAAAAAATGGTGGTTTTAGAGAGGAAAGGGGGTTTGGAAGCGACTTTTCACAGGTTATTGAATGACTATCCAAAGGATTGCTATTTTGAATAGTTATCAGGGTTCGTTAACCGTCACGAGGAGATCCGGAAAAATCAGACACACATGTACAACATCTTCAACCTCCAATACACACACATCATATGGCGTAACAACGTTAGAATAATTAGGAAGCCATTCCATGTACATACGTTAGGAAGTAACGATTATAATGTTATGAGATCAGGTATGAACCATACAGCCTCATATATAAAATCAACACACCCAAACAAAAAACACCTAAAAATAGGACTTATAATATATAGATGTACACCCCCACCCCCAACATAACAACTAATCTAACACTATTATATACGGGGACATAGGAAGCAGGGCTTAGATGCCACACTTTTGAGGTCCTTTAACTAAGCAATCCGCAACGTATAAATCTTATAGTTAAAACAGTTATATTAATATGGCCTCTGATTTGTATAATTACCTTTTCTAATAATAAAATTATGTAATGGAAATTTCAAATTACTCTCATAGACTATAATGGTCTCATAATAAGGGGGGACTTGCGGCACTGGTGTGTAGTAGTTGGGATGACTTTTCTGTGTGTGCAATTCACAGTTGACTAGGAAAAGAGACTTAGTTTGTAAAAACAACTCCAAATAGAAGCTTCATTATAGAGTTTAAAGACTGGCTTATAGATAAGTGTATTATATAAAGCAAAAATTTCTAGGGGTGCCAATTGTAAAGAGTTGTTCTATCAATGATCATCGACTAGTTGGAGTTACGACAAAAAGGGGTTCATTCCAAGTTATGACCGGGGCACAAATTGAAAAAAAGTATTATTAAAGTGAATAGAGGCCCCTTTGTGCAATAATAGTTCAACCTCAAACCGAAAACGCATTACTCTTAATAAGGTCTTTGTCAAAACATTTGTATTTAACACGCATAATACTCATATTTGATTGAAATGAAATATCTTAAATATTGGCTATTGAAAACTTCAGCTTGCATTTATGTGTGGTGATTTTGGTGGATATGTGCAACCTAAATAGATACATGATTGTGTGCCACAAATGCTGTCATCATCAATCCATTAAACTTACACTTCTTTTTGACTAATAATTCGAAGTTAAAAATATACAAAGCTGTTAATTTATTTCCAAGACAAATGAAGTATATTATTATCGCAAGTGTCATGTGATACTCTTAAACTTGGGTACTTTTAATACAAAACGTGCTTGGTCAATGTGTACAAATAGGAAATGAGGAATAATCTAGCAAAATAGACCGAGAGAAGAAAGTGGCGACGTTAATACAAATTGATTGAACAAATTTAACAAGTTATAGTCTCAAGCGTGACCGGACTACTTGATAGAAAGGAATCTTCCAGGCCAATTTATTTAATATGAGTATAATATATGAGTAGAAACTTACGTGCAAAAATTAACGAAATTCACCTTTTAATCATATCGCCCACCATTGTTATATTGTTCTATATATGCGACGAACAATTTTTAGTACACGACGAAAGTGTGTTCATGTTCGTTGCTGTTTTGCTAAATTCGCCTTGAAAACTGTTGTTAATAATGTTCTGGAAATGCATAGACATAAACAGGATAGTGAACATAAGGTTCACATATCTGAACCAACTAAATGACTGGAATTGCATTATAATATACCTTGTGGAGTAGAACATATTTTGTAACATTTGATGTATCAGATTGCAATAGCTGCCAGGTATCAGGACGTCCGCTGGTAAATTACAAACGATCCGTAAAAATAGGCCAAAAGATTCAATGAAGTAGGCTACTATACTCAAAACTCGAAATATCAATCAACCTCGTCCGCGTACACATTCTTCATAATATAATGTACAATGGGAAAGTGGCGTGGTCTAGTGGGTAGCAAGCTTACCTCTGGAGCAGAGGGTCCTCGGTTCTAAGCTCAGTGGGGCCCTTGCTGGATTCATTCGAACTCAATTTGGGATTTAAACTGTGTAAACAATCTGTTTTAAAAAAACCTGATTACCCTCTCTCATGAGTCATGTTGACAGGGCAAAACCATGAAAACTTGCCTTCCATTCGTGTGGTTTCGTATAAGGTACTGTTTGAATGTTGCAATAGGGCGCTGTTTAAGCTGTTGCCTCTAAGTTGCATTGTTTCTTCCATGTATGTAAAAGCTTGTAAATTGTAAATTCTCAGAATATTGGTACAGTCCACGATTTGGAGATTAAAATCAACCTTTATTATTATTATTATTACATATTTGGTGGTGCCGGTGTTGTGTATTCTTTAATTCATCATGATGATTCATCATTGACAAAGACAAACTATCTTGGATTATGTGATGTTTAAATTCAGTGCAGTTCATGGCTAAAATAGTTGTGATGCTTGAACGCTGTCACAGGAACTTTGCTGGAATCCATCATCCCTTCCCAGTGCTGACTTTGTTGATAAGAGGCAGGATTTGTTGGTTTAAGGATAACCGTGGTTTTATGCTTGTAACTTGACCTTTTAAACTTGATGGTAATCGTTCTCTAATATTTTAGTTAAAAACTAAGGTTACACTTGCTCACGTATATCAGAAAAATCATTTTCTCTTGTGAATTTATGAAATCTATTATTTGGGGAAAATTAATACCATATACTAGTAGATGTGCAGATTGCAAGTCCATATTATATTTTTGAAATACGACCAACTGAGAAATCAATGGCATGTGGCTACTAAAAAACAATTTTGTTGCAAAACAGGACAATAGTACGAGGTTCTTTTTTTACCTATTCCCAATTTGTTTTTTTTCCTCCTTTTTGTTTTGCGGGATAAGATCTTTGTGTGTATTGTGTGTGGTGCACGCGCGAGGTGGGGGGTGATCTGTGCGTAATTATGGCACGCTCCACGTATAAATCATGGCGAGTTTTTCCCGCGCATGTCGATTTTCACGCGCTGTGTAGCAGTTTTCCTCGCCATATGGCGAGTTGCAGCGTTATATGTCGAGTTTACAGCGCTAACTGTCCAGTTTTCCCTCTATCCATCGAGTATGTTTTTCATGATGGATTTGACATAAATCATGTCCAGATTTACGTCCACGTATCAAATCATGGCTAATTTCACGCGCTGTGTATCGAGTTTCCTCGCCATATGTCGAGTGTGCCGCGTTATATCGAGTTTACAACAGCGCTATATGTCCGTTTGCCCTCTATACATCGAGTTTTGGCTCTCTATATGGTGAGTTTGGAATATCATTGTCCAGTTTCAAATCTCGCATGAATTTTTTTCTCAACATGAGGAGAACTCGACAGGATTTTTTGGTGTATGTGTACAAAAAATCATGTCGAAGTTTGCTCTATGTTGAAAAAAAATCCATGTCCAGTTTGCACCTGTTGACAAAAATCATGTCCCTTTTTGTTTAAAACGCGCATGATTTATCTGGCATGATTTATGAAACTCGCCACATAGAGTTCAAACTGTATAGCAGCGCTGTAAACTCGACATATAAGCGGGTAAACTCGATATACAAAAGCGCATGAAACTCGCCTGATTTGATACTGGATCTTGCCTCGTATATGGGTTGCGGTGTGAGCCTGGGTAGCTCGGGTGTGAGTAGGTATGTTTATGGGATATAGCCGGGTGTGTTTGCATGCCTATACTACCAAACGGACACGTCTAAAATTTATCAATTCCGTCTTTATCACTCCTTCAATCTTTGGAAAGGCCTTTCATTTCCCTGTTGGCTCTACCGCCACAATATATAAAGGCAAACAACCCATTTCCCTGTTGTTTGTATTACTTTATTGGCGTTGGATAAAGCCCTTTAGTGTATAATTTCCTGGTAGAACCATATATTTTCGCTATGGGCCTAACATTCGAACCACTCTCGCTTAATTGAGCGTCTGTGTCACTCTGCGACAAGTGGAACTAAGTATGTTGTTACAGGAACTTATTTGAGGTTTTATCCATTTTTCAAATCAACTTTTAAAGATTCAGATCACGCTTGTCTACAAGCCACTCCGAACTTCAGGTTTTTTTTTCCCGAGAAATGTCCTTCGGCAAGTGACTTGAGGCCTGATCTCCTTCTATCTCTCCTGTACAATACCTAATCCTAGGAGTAAGCAAAGCCCGGGGCCTTCGCGTTTTGACTACATTTGGGCAAGAACCGTAGGCCGCTGGCTGAAATGAACTGTAAATATGTCAGTATTCCTTAAACTGCATTGATGCTTTTCAAGAGAGGATTTTGATTACCAACTTAAGGGCATGCAAATATTTACGTCACCTTTGTTGAAGATACGTCAAAGTTTGTTATCGACCATGTTGGTATAGTCGAGTGAAAACCACCATAATAAATGTTGGCATCAAACCCTGCTAATGAGATTTGAAGTGCCATCATAAAGCCGATAAACAAACAGATCCCATAACATTAAAAATCACAGCACATTTATATAGCTCTCTCAAAATGTGCTTGTGAAGCCACAACATCATTAACATTTCTAATTTTTGCCATGTGTTCATACGCGATCGGATGTGTTTTGATTATGATGGATTAAACTTTTATTAAATTATTAACCCATGAAATTCATTAACATATAACCAGTCAATCAATTTGATGAAAATGCTGGTAACCAAATGACACCCCATGCGGTTATGAAATCGTCGGCAAGTACTTTGAACTTATTGTTAAGTCTGTCAATATGAAAATCACCTACTTAGTATCTCTGGTTCTGGAATCAGGCAAGTAGGTTATTACCTTGCTGGGTTCGAAAACTGGATTGTTAGTTTGGCTGGGAATTCAGCTTCGTTTATGATTGAGGCATATGAGTTACACCAAGTGGCCGCCCTTTCTTCTTTTGTCATAATAGACTCCCTTCCACAATTTAGCTGGCTCAGTTGAGTTGTGGAGGCTTCAAAACTGGGCCGGTGGGCTCGCTGTATAGGAACGGGAAACACTTTTTTAATCAGCATAATCTGGCGGGAATTAATAGTGTACGGTCCATTTGTTACTAGGTGAGTAATTCAGCACCACTTCAAAGTGTACTAGTCGGTATTAACGGGCATTCGTGATCCCACTGTCTAGTCGTCCCCCACTTACCTCAAAGAAAATGAGATTTTAATATCATCTAACCGTCCTACCCAGATGTGTTACGAATCTTACGTGCAAATTCGGGTACTCTAGAAGAATTGGTACTTTCGGTATTTCTTTCTGTCCGTAAATTCAAAATCAGTGGCCTTGGGGCAGCGTGGATACGAACATTTGCTCATATCAAACGCACCATCATAAATCAGCTGAAATTTTTATAATTAACCGTGTTTCTGGGGTACAATCTATAGTTATCACAAACAGAAGTGAAGGGGCTAGGATCACGAAATCACCTTTATACTTAATGGTCAAGGGGGTCTATATGGACCTAAAAAAACCATTTTCGCGTAAATGATGGGATGCGTTTTTTGCTAATTATCAAGCTTGTTAACCCGCATATTTTGACATGTGTGTGGAGAAATTCGCGCCCCGTGTCATACGCTTAGAAAGCGGGGGCGGGATGGCAAACCCCCACTAATTTTTTGTGGGTGGCCGGCACAAATACCCTTAATCCCCCTCCCCCCTCAAATCTTAACACTTTTTTAACCAAACATCAAATTCCAAAGGTTCTCGCCTCCCATGGCGTAGCCTGATTTTTGTATGTGGGGAACGGATTGTGAATGTACCGACAACGCATATTGTGACTGATAACAACACAATTTCGGCTTGCCTGGCGCTTGCCGGTTTGCCCCAATTTTTTTGTACCATCACCTTCAAAATCCTTTTAAAGGGGGATCATGGCCATGCAGCACCACCTCGTCGCCAACGACAACAAGTAGTATTGACCAATTCTTATCAAACCATATGGTGTTATGGTGCTCTCTCTATCTCTATTCATGACCCTCAAAACAACATCGTTTAAGACTAATGTAGGAGCCTACCACAGTCTGTTATCTACCAACGGAACATCGCGGTCGGCAGATTCTTTTTCTGGGTAAACAGGAAAAGTGAATTTTTTGGGGGAAACAGTGAAATTCGAGGGCAAAATGTTTAACCAATTTTGGCCCAAAATTGCTGATATTTGCCGCCCAAATTTGGTGCTTTTTTGCCCGAACTCCGCTGATTTTTGTTTAAAAATCCAATATTTTTCTTCTGGCCGTGGTGTCAAACGGGGGGTGGGGAGAAAAATGGGGAATGTCCCCCCTTCGTTGCGCCGCCACTGCCTCCCCACTCGCGCTTCGCGGTGCCCACCCCCCCACAATCCTGAAAATCTTCCTAAGCCAATGTTGCCGGAGAATTGCGTTAAGGCCCATTCATACTTACAGCACTGCATGCCGTGGTCAGTGAAATGGGTGAAACCCATCTCTTACTCAATGCAGCGCAACACAGTTCAAATGCATGCACTGCTGCTATGTGAGTTAGAGATGGTTTGTCTTACATTTTGAAGTCTGAATGAACCTTTAGTGTCCATATGGACCCCTTTGACCACCAATGGTGATTCGGACGAGTTATGAGGGGGGAATTAGGTATGATAATAATAGAAATACATGGCTTGGTAAGTAAGGGAGTTAGATGGCTATTGGGATAGTGGTTTATTAGCACGGTATTAAATAGATTAAGAGTAAAAAGGGTATGCCTAAGTTAATTATGTATTAGGGAATGGTACATGGTGATAGTTTAGGTTTTTGGTATGATCGACATTAAGGGGTATTTCAGATTTTGGTATGGAATAATTGATGGAAAGTTCATGTACATTTATCTAAAGCCACAAGATGTCTTTTCCAGGTACTACATTCAATATGTAAGGACTAGGACCCCGTTCAGTATCACATTCAAGAGTTAGAGGGCCCATGCCTATTAAAAACCCTCACCATCATCCCCTCATGCCATGTTTATTTTTCAAAGTCAGTTATGTTTGAGGTATACTGTTTCGCAGTGATAAAAAAAAGTCAGGAAAGTATTTCGCATATCAAGCATGAGCTAATGCTGTCAATGAAAATGAGATATTTTGTTGAATATTGATTGACCCTTTATTCTACTCGGTATTGTTTGATTTCAATTAATTACTAAGGGTTTTTATTGTTGTTTTCATATTTATTTTATCCATTCCATATTTAGAGTATCCATTTGTTTTAATTTTACGTGTCTGTTTTGCATTATTTTTTCCTTTAAATATTTATAATATATGTGCAATATAGAGTGTGTGCATCTAAAGTCTATAGATGAGCCTATTGATATGCTCTGTGATAAATAATTATTCTGTTATCATAAGAGTTGGGAGTTTGCAATGCCAGGCTTCATGTGAGGTGACCTCCTTATAAGAAAGCAATGGGTGCATTTTTTGCCCGACTCGATGATTTTTGTTAAAAATCCAATATTTTTCTTCTGGCGGGGGTGCACAAACTGGGGGGGGGGAAGAAAAAAATGGGGGAATTGTCCCCCTTCGTGGCGCCGCCACTGCCACCACTTGGCGCTTCGCGGTGCCCCCCCCACAATCCTGAAAATATTCCTAAGCCAATTGTTGCGGAGATATGCCCGTTAGGCCATTCATACTATACCAGCACTGCATTGCCGTGCACGTGAAAATGGGTGAAAACAATCTCCTGGCTCAATGCAGCAGCAACAAAGGTCAAAATTGCATTGCATGCTGCTATGTTGAGTTAGAGATGGTTTTTCATTCCATTTTGAAGTCTGGAATGAACCCTTCGGCCATTATGGACCGCCTTTGACCACCAAGGGTTGATTCAACGAGTTATGATGGAATTTAGGTATGATAATAATATGAATACATGGATTGGTAAGAAGGGAGTTAGATGGATATTGGGATAGTGGTTTAGTACACTGTATTAATAGATTAAGATTAAAAGGGTATGCCTAAATTAATTCTTATTAGGGGGAATGGTACATGGGGATGTTTAGGTTTTTTGGTATGGAATCGTAATTAAGGGGTATTTCAGATTTTTTGGTATGGATAAGTGATGGAAAGTTCTGTACCTCATTTGTCTAAAGCCACAAGATGTCTTTTCAGGTACTACATCAATATGTAAGGAATAGTGGACCCCAGTTCAGATCACATTCAAATATTTAGAGGGCCCATGCCTATTAAAAACCCTCACCATCAACCCATCTGCCATGTATTTTTCAAGTCAGTGCTTGTTGAGGTATTACGGTTTTCGCAGTGATAAAAAAGTCAGGAAAGTCATTTCGCATATCAAGCATGAAGGCTAATTGCGTTCAATTGAAATGAGATATTTGTGAATATTGATTGCCATATTCTTACTCGGTTATTGTTGATTTCCAAAGTATTAATACGGGTTGTTATTGGTTGGTTTTCATATTTATTTTATCCATTCCATATTTATCTTATCATTTGTTTATTTTTATTTGTTCTTTTTTGCATTATTTTTTCCATTCTAATTTTAAATATATGTGCATATAGAGTGTGTGATCTAAGTCTATAGATGAGCTATGCTATGATCTGGATAAAGAAGGATTCTGTTATCATAGAGTGGGAGTTTGCAATGCCAGGCTTCATGTGAGTGTCCCTCACTTATAAGCAAGGCAATGGGTGCATTTTTTGCCCGACTCGCGGATTTGTAAAAATCCAATATTTTTCTTCTGGGGGGTGCAAAAATGGGGGGCGGGAAGAACAAAATGGGGGAATTGTCCCCCTTCGTTGGCGCCGACACTGCCTCCCCACTCGGCGCTTCGCGTGCCCCCCCCCCCCCATAATGAAAATCTTCCTAAGCCATTGTTGCGGAGATATTGCGTTAAGGCCCATTCATACTTAACCACATCTGAATTGCCGTGCAGTGAAAATGGGTGAAAACCATCTCGGACTCATGCAGCAGCAACACAGTTCAAAATTGAATTGCACTGCTGCCTATGTTGAGTTAGAGATGGTTTTCTTCCATTTTGGAAGTCTGCATGAAACCCTTAGTTCCATATGGACGCCTTTGACACAATGTTGATGACGAGTTATGATGGAATTTAGGTATGATATAAATAAAAATACATGGCCTTGGTAAGAAGGGGTAGATGGATATGTTGAGCGATGTGGTTAGTACACTGTATTAATAGATTAAGATTAAAAGGGTATGCCTAAGTTAATATGTATTAGGAATGGTACATGGGGATAGTTTAGGTTTTGGTATGGAAATCGTACATAGGGGTATTTCAGATTTTGGTATGGAATAATTGATGGAAAAGTTCATTGTACCACTATTTATCTAAGCCACAAGATGTCTTTCAGGTATACATCAATATGTAAGACTTATGGACCCCAGGTTCAGACATTCAAATATTTAGAGGGCCCATGCCATTCAATAAACCCTCACCATCATCCCCTCCTGCCATGTATTTTTCAAAGTCAGTTCTTGTTGAGTATACTGTTTCGCAGTGATAAAAAAGTCAGGAAATATTTCTGCATATTCAAGCATGAGTAATGTGCTCAATTGAAATGGGGAGATATTTTGTTGAAGATTGATTGACCATATTCTTACTCGGTTATTGTTTGATTTCAAAAAGTACGATTTAAGGGGGATTTTTTTTATTGTGTTTTCATATTATTTTATCCATTGCATATTTATCTTACCATTTGTTTTAATGTTACGTGTCTTTTTTGCATTATTTTTCCTTCTAATATTTATAATATATGTCAATATAGAGTGTGTGCATCTAAGTCGTAGATGAGCCTATTGCTATGATCTGTGATAAATAATATTATGTTATAATGAGTGGGAGTTTGCAATGCCAGGATTCATGTGAGTGGTCCTCACTTATAAGCAAGACAATGTCCTCCCTTATAAGACTCAATCCCCTTACATGCTGATAAGATTATCTTCATGGGGAACTGCAATGTATATCCTTAAGTCTTCTCATGAGAGCTTTCAATGTTCAACTCTTAGTTTCATAGGAGACTTGGCACGATCCATCCCTAGTCTACAGGAACTTACAATGTTCATCCCCAGCTTCTAGGAGCTTGTAATGTCCACGCGTAGTCTTCATGAAAGCTTGGACATGGCCTCATCCAGAGTCTTTCACAGGGAACTCGCAATGTCCATTTCTAAGTTTAATGGCGGAGCTTGGCAGCCCATCCCTTGATCTTCATGGGAGCTTGGACATGCCCATCCGTAGGTCTTCATGAGCGCTTGCAACGACCATCCCTTAGTCTTCATGGGAGTTTGGCAGCCCATTCCTTATTCTGCATGGACCTTGCAATTCCATCCGCTCTGATCTTCATGTGAGATTGAAATGACCATCCCTTAGTCCTCATGGGAGCTTGCAAATGTCCGATCTCTTAGTCCTAGGCGCTAGCATGTCCATCCCTTAGTTGCATGGGAACTTACAATGTTATCCCCCAGTTTATAAGAGATTGTAATGTCCACCTCTTAGTCTTCATGAAAAGCTTGACATTGGCTCATCCCGAGTCTTCACGGGAACTCCAATGTCCATTTATAAGTTTTCATGGAGCTTGGCATGCCCATCCCTTGATTATTCATGGGAGCTGGGACATGCCCATCCCGTAGGTCTTCATGAGAGCTTGCAACGACCTCCCTTAGTTCTCATGGGAGTTTGGCACGCCCATTACCTTATTCTGCATAGGACCTTGCACTGTCCATAGCTCTGAGTCTTCATGTGAGATTGAAATGACCATCCCTTAGTCCTCATGGGAGCTTGCAGTCCGATATCTTAGTCCTAGCCGCGCGTTAGCCATGTCCATTCCCTTAGTCTGGCAGGACAAATGCAATGTTATTCTCTTTAGTCTTTCATGGAGCTTGGCATGTCTATCCCATCCTAATCTACATTGGAAGCTTGCAATGACAATCACTGCGTCCTCATGAGCTAGGGGGGGGCCCGACATCCCTTAATCTCTAGTCTTCATTTGAGATTGAAATGACAATACCTTAGTCCTCATGGGAGCTTGCAATGTCCATCTTCTAAGGTCCATTCATTACTTTACTGCATGAATGCAAAGACAAATCGATGAAAAACCATATTCCGACTTAAAGCGAGCACCATAGTTCAATTGCAGTAGGAGATGGGATTCATCCATGTTTCACATTGCAGTGAAGGGATGGATGGACTTAGGTCCTCAGGGAAGCTTGGGCACGCCCTCCTTAGTCTGCATGGGATTGACTTGCAATGGCCATCCCTTAGTCTTCATACGCGGATTTAGGGGGGGGGGAGCTTGTAGATGTAGAAAAGTGCCTTTTGCCGTATATCTAGGAAAATGACCTTTTTTGGGCCGCACTTGGCGCACAATTTGTAACATTTTACGGCTCGCTCCGCTCGCCGGGTAGACACGATTTGTTTCACTCGGATTGAAATTCTGAAGGTGGTAGGGAGGTAATCTTCTTTGTTGTGATGTTTGGTGCCTGGTGCTTGAAAAATTTTAGGCGTCGCTCCCCCCCCCCCCCCGATCTTCAGAATGCGAACGAGGGGGAAAAAATTTGGGTTCTTCCCGGCGGCGAAGCTAGCCGGAAAATTAAAAAGCGAATAGTGAAGGGCGCCCCCCTATTGAGAATCATGGATCGCCCCTGGTCTTCATGGGAGCCGTCATGTCCATCTCTTGTTTGTTGCGCTTAGCATGCCCATCCCTTAGTCTGCATGGAAACATGCAATGTCATATCTTAGTCTCCACGAGAGCTTGCAATGACCCATCCCTAGTCTTCGTGGAGCGTGCCTGCCAATCCTTAGTCAACGTCACACATGGGAACTTATTAATATCCATCCCTAGTCTCTGAGGGAGCTTGCAATGTTAATCCCTTAGTTTTCATGGGAGCTGGTATGCCATCCCTTGTCTACTAGGAACTTACCATTTCAATCCTTAGATTCATGGAGCTTTGCATGGTCCATCTCGTAGTTTCAGAGGAGTTTGCAATGCCCATCCCTAGTTTCATGGGAGCTTGCAAGGCCAATCTCTGATGTTCCACATGGGAGCTTGGCATGCCCATTCCTTATTCTGCGTGGAATTAGCACAATGTCCGTCTTTACTCTCATGAGAGCTTGCATGGTCATCCCTTAGTCTTCAAGAGAGCTTTCAATGTTCATCTCTTAGTCCTCATGGGAGCTTGGCAGGCTCGTCACTTTAGATTGCATGGGAACTTACAATGCCCATCAGGGATCCTAAATAAATCGGGATAGGACACTCGATCAAGAGAATGGATGCGTACTGCACACTGATCTGCATGAAATCTGTAGCTTATAGTTCGCCAGTCGTGCGTGGCGCTATTACGCTACGTCATCTCCCGGTTTACGTCATGAATGCGTTTATGCATAATTAATTATGTAGCTTATCGAAAATGGTGGCGCTATCACCAGCGATATCGAAATTGTCTATGGGCATTTGTACACAGTGTCACCCGCCTGTGCCCATCCCCTAGTCTTTATAAGAGCACATCATGCCATGGTGTCCGTCGGGGTGATGGTACTAAAGTGACTTTCGCGAAATTACATCAGGACCATTTATACGCCACCGATTTATGACTTATTTGCATGTTATAGTGATTTTAGTGTCTGTAGCATAAACAAAACAATGATTGTCTAAACTGTTTCAATGTTCCATATGCAAAAATAATGTGCACTGAAATATAATTGTATTACTGTTTTTTTACTTATATATATTGGGGACTGAACAATATTTACGGTAGGGGCGATTTTTTTTTGAGGGGGGACTTTTAGCAAGATACAGGGGAACACGTTTTGTTTTTCAGGAAAAAGCGGCGAACATGACAATGTATTGTTTGCCAGATATTTAATCAAGCTTTGTTATTATGGGGTTAAATTTTGTTTCAATTAACTTTCTGCGGCCTATATTCGTCTTTAACTTACTCGATGGTGTTACAAATATCTATCACACGGTTACCATGCAGAGATATCTGCTCCATGTTCAGGAAATCGTTGCTGTCATACCCATAATATGTTGGCCTTTTGCTCAACTCATACGACAACCAAGATGGGATTACGTCTGAAAAGACCGAATATTCGAGTCGACTGGATAGTTTTCTCTCTCTCTCTCTCTCTCTCTCTCTCTCTCTTTATTGCCAAAATATCATGGAAACTGAATGTGAATACGGACGGGGAAATTACACTAGTAGAGAGAGTGCATCTGTGCATGTTGCTGTTATAACCGTCGCAATCGATTGTAACGTTTTTATATTAAAGGGGCATTCGTCCCTTCGACTTACCTAAAAAAGTTGAGATTTTATATCGTCTGAACCATTGGCCTAGGTATAGTATGTGTGTCTAATCCTACGTGCAAATTCGATCTACTCGGGAAGAAAGAAATTCGTTAATTTTGTATTCTCTGTCCGTAAACGGACAGAAATTAGCAACACAGTGGCCTATGGGGCACCATGATACAAACATTTGCTCATAACATCAAAACGCACCATCAGAATCAACTACAAGTTTGGAAATAACCTTTACTCGTGCATATCTAGAGAACCATAAACAAAAAACAGGTGCTAGAATCAACGAAATACACCTATACACCTATTAAGCAATGTCAAAATTTCATAAGATTAGAAATTAGCACCACCTGCATGAGGATGAATATCCGTGACGTGTTGAACCAAATTTCCAAAGCGGTCGGTAAGAGTTGATACGGGTCCCAAGACAAAATGAAAAGAGTGAGCTACATAACGAGAAAACAGTTAACACACAATGTCTGTTAAAAATTTTGTCCACATAACCCGTGAGAAATATGGATTTTTTTCCAGAAAAATGTCATAAGAAAAACAATTTCAAAAATATTAAAGGTATGGGTGGCAGCTTTCAAACTAGCCCTGTCCTTTCGTCATGCCACTGAGTAATCGCAAATACAGAGTACAGCTACAGCGTCTCAGAAAACTTTATGATGGAGCTGTGGCTTGGCACCACCTATAGACCGTATTCAATAGCCAGCCATGTTGGTGGACAAGATAGACGCATTCCAGTACTACAATACATTCACCTGTCAATGATCCCTGTGCAATCGCTAAACATGGATCGATTGACAGCTTAATGTATTGTAGTCCTGGAATGTATGCATCTTGTCCACCAACATATCTGGTGGCTGACGTCATATTGAATACGGTCTATAGTAATATTTTTTTACAAATTTAAACGCTTACAATCTTTACTTTTACATAAAGGCTGACTCAGAGATTTTGAAATATATTTTTTTGTGTATTATTAGAAATTACCGACTAGAACGAAAGATGGACCTAAAGTGACTTAAATGCATTAAGTTTGAGCTGAATCGAATATTTCGTGTTTTATGCATTAACATATCACATAGGATCTCTGCAAAACAAAAATTCTATATTTTTATAACAAAGTTGTGATTTCTTTATAGAAGGACTTCGATTTGAGCTTAGCTATTTCGCACAGTGATTAGTACATGGACAAGCATCATGCAAAAACACGATTTGAAGGCGCCCTCCTCGGAAATCTCTGAGTCAGGCTTTAATATCCTTTCATTTGCTTTGAACATAGCTTGATATTCAGAGAAGGATATGGGAATCGATTTTGCAGTGTAGTGCAATGTTGAGTCACGCTTGCCCCGCGCTTTTTAAATGAAGGCATACTAAGAGCATTCAAAACTAGATTCTGGTCATTTTACATTTTAGTTTGTGTGGTCAGCATAGAGATACAGGGATACTTCAGGTTGATGCCCAACTGTGAGAATTATTTCATATATCGAAGATGTCAACCAAATCCTGAGAAGTTCCAAACATGACAGGAGGCAGAAGAATTTCCTACAGATAAGCAAGTCATCGTTCACAAAACAACAACAACAAATACTTAAGCTGTTATCTTTCAAATCCTCAAAACTTGGAAGATGGCGATGACGCGTCAAATGGCATATCAAAGCTCTTTAATTTGAAACCAATTTCTCTGCGAGTAAGCGCGGCATTTCAAAATATCGTCCTGTAAACGCGACTTAAATAATCCACTGAGGTGATGTACTGTATATCAGTTGACCCGATTCTCAACGTGTCTTTCCAGATAATTTCAAAACTTATCGAAATTTAAAATATAATATATTAATTAGTACCAAAAGTATATAGGGCACTGCAAGCCACAAAGCAATTTTCTCGAGGTGAATTTCGGTGAAGATTCAAAACCTTATACTCATGGCGAACCAGTCACCAGCGGTTTCTTGTGGTATGACTGAGTTTGCAATTGCATCGCATCGCATCGTAACAATACTATAGTAATAACACAATGCCAAAAACTAAGCAGTTGCTTTTATCACTGTTACGTTTTCTTTTGTTTGTTTGGCGTGTGTGTTTGTGTGTTTGTTTGTTTGTTTGTTTGTTTGTTTGTTTGTGTGTTTTGTTTGTTTGTTTGTTTGTTTGTTTGTGAGGGGGTTTGGGTGTGTGCATGTGTGTGTGTGGGTAGGTGTGTACGAATACGCAATAGCTTATGGGGATGTTTTAATCCTTATGGGAACATTTTTCCTTTATGGGGACGTTTTCAAAAAAACTTCTAAATCTCCACAAGCTAATTACTATGTATTATGTCAAGAAACTGTCCTCACCCTAATTACGAAGATTCGACTCACAGAATCCGGCGGGAAACACTTTTTTCAATAGAAGAAATGTGCCGCTTAAACGAGATTGAGCTTTATTCCGTATTGAAAAACGTGGTCTGCACCCTATCGGCCTCCGAATATATTACAGAGCGTATTAGTATTGCTTCTTTATCCGTGAAAGAGAGCAGCCCAAATACATTTTAAGACAGATGTCTAAGAAACTGGTTCATTTTGACACTAATAAGCAAAAGAAACAATCTTACCCTCACCTTAACCTCCACCACTGATTCCAAACTCCCCCTACCCCCCCCCCACCACCACCACCACAACCACACACACCCACACACACACACACACACACACACACACACAAACACAAACACACACCCACACACACACACACACACACAATTGAATTGAGCATAACACTGCCAAAATATACATTTATGTGTAACTGTAACTACCACCAAAACGGTTCTCTTCACCTGTGATGTCACATCACGGAAATTGCTCTTTAGATTTGGTTGTAGCTGTCGGAGGTGTTTTTGAGTATGGTCCTCCATTCCTAACCAAAGTGGTTAATAAGATCATCTATGTATGGCACGCTAGATCGAACCTGTCGAGGGCGAAGTGTCTTGCGCAAATAGTCACTTCTGTGCAAACATTATGTATCAATCGAAATATGTAGTCATCGTATGGGGGAAATGTACTTACTAATAATTGCTTGTAAAACAGTATCTGTTAGTGTTAACCAATCCTTATTTTTGTAACGGCAATGTGAATGCCATACAGTAACAGAAACAATGCCACCAGACTGTTGTGTCACATTCCATTCACCGTAATGCGTACGCATTCACTGTATAATTCCATGGATTTCATATTTATTGTCCTATCAATTCCCAGGATAATTATGGAAGATTTATCAAGGAAAACAAAGAAAAATAAAACGCAAACAATATTTGCGAAAAAGTTCGCTTACAATCCCCAATGAGAGGGCGCTATATAGCACATTGTGTACAGGGACTGTCACTCTAGCTAAAATAACAAAGCCTTCATGAAAATGCTCTATGTTTGCTGAACATTAGTATTAGTGGCATTCCGTAGATAGTAATCCACAATTAATAATTTGCGATGATCCTCCAATTCCTGCATATGCCACACGGTTATGGCAAGCCAAAAAAGTTCATAATAAACCATTATCAACGTCGCAAGCCACAAGTACCAGCTACCAATTCGCTACTTGACATTTCTGCCTTAAGTAATTAATAGTCTCCAACTTGCAGCAACATGAAGAAAAATGCTACATAACTTTATACAAAATCGATTACCTTGCAATAAACGAATACATCTTGGTATATAATCCATATTCGACGTCAAATATTCGATGTGGAATGCTTTTTGTGGTGCCAAAAGGTATTCGAAATTTAAAAGAAAAGATTTATATGCCTAAATGAAACAAAATTAATTGGGCGCTTTAGGACCGGAACCCATAGGTGTCCTATCTTATCGAGGTCACCTAAATAGTCTAATATTGTTTTTTAAAACAGCAAGAGTGAAATATCTTGTATAATATATCTTTTGCAATTACATAAGTAACATACAAACTATGGGTTTATTAAAATAACCGTTGAATCGTCAGAGGGCAACAGTCTCAATGGGGTAAAAGTCGCCAATACTCATGATACTTGAGCACCTGCAGTAAATGTTGCAAAAAGCTTTCAGTAAAATGATCGGTTTCCATTTCGTTTTGTTTGTTTGGAATATTACAGCAGTGTTGACTCTTCGGAATTTGTCGGATGTATATGTGTCTGTTACATCTGATGAAATAAAAAAACAAGAGCTGGCATCGATGAACAGAAAGCAAGTTTATGTCACAGACGTGCAAATGAGGCAGACTCCGAGGTGTGTTAAAATGTGCACAACTTCATTGCTTTCAAATTTCTTGTCTTGAGAATATTTACAGCTAGAAATAGTTTCCCGGACGTTGATAGCTTTTCATAGAGTGGAAAGAAATTGTTAACAAACATAAATCTCAAACATTAAGCAGGGTTTGCTGAAAAGGGCCGTGTGTCTATGATTGGAGAAGTAGGCCTACAGGGCTATGATTTTGCTTGAGTTCGATTGCTAATCAGTGCCTATAAATAACAAGAGCAAAACTGGAACGCCTTTTATGCTCTATGCTTTTTTTAGCCAGAGGGTGATGTTGAAACATTGTATGACTTGTGCGTGTATGGCGTAGATCATTATGGGTGTGTACAAAGTTGTGGTTAGGTTGACTGTTTAGACTAAGTGCTTTCAATTCTCAGACTTCAATCTCAACCAAACTCGGTGACAATAACCTTTGGTAAGCGGACTTGAGATGACTCGAGAAATTTTTCCATCGAAGATGGTCTAAAACTGGAATAGATAAAGACACTAAATTGCACGTAAACCCTAGCATGTGTAAGCAAGCAAAGAATGCACAGAATATCACAGTGCATGTACAGAGTTGGGTGGTGTCTAATGTTTGTAGCAGTGCAAAGTCCTCTGGTTCCAATTATTTTAAGAATTAAGGAATGGTCTATGCCTTACTAGAATTTCATTTACATTTCCTAAGCAGCTAGAAACAAAAACTTTTGATTGGATGATAGCGCACACATCACAGTGGATAACGTCTCAGTCATTGACATGTAAATGGAATGGAATGATCCATGGTTTTGAGAGTACCATTATGTGTTCAATGCACAGATAGCACACACTATGAGTTACAATATGCTAATCAACCAAGGCACAGTTCAGTGGCCCATACATACCATAAACACTATGCAAAGTTTATTTCTATTTTAACAATATTAAAAAAAAAAAAAAAAACAGGGGTGTGTTTTCTAATGACACTTGTGAATGAAAGCTATTGAACTGTGCCACAGTAGTTGATACTTCATTGCCTAATAGTGGTCAAGCAGTGTTTTGAAACTTGTTTTCGGTAGTGATTTTGTAATCTCGATGCAATGGACTGTGGTTGGTTAAAATATTTAGAATATATTTGAACAGGGGGCACTCACCTATGAAATGGATATGGCTGTATTATAAAGGCTGGCATTTTCAAACCAGTGGTATTTCAAAATTTAAGGTTTCTGACGCTATGAGATGGTTGATTGCTGAAATATATACTGTTGTTATATTTTCTCTCTATATACAAGGGGGTTCCTATGATCTCTGAGTATTTTATACACACTAAAATATTAAGTACTAACATCCTCACTAAGCGATGGTTGTCTTTTTAAAAGACTATTCAGTGTTAGGTCTCTGAGCAGGGGGGGGTTACCTTACCGAGCAAAGCGAACACTCTTTGAAGCCTTAATTCCTCCAATGTATGACAGTATGAGTTGCTCTCAATATGCTCTGACCCTTCTTTATTAGTTAGGTTGGTGTATCTCCCCGCCAGAGGAATTAGCCAATGTTAACATGCAGTACATTTTCAATATGTATTTCAGATGGAATAAGTAATGATAATAGGCTACCAAAGACTGGTATAAAAATACGTTGTATTATTATCATCCTCATTATAAGATAGTCGTTGAAGTATGGCGTCAATGACCGAGATGAAAATATGCCAAGCAGTCCATTAACCTTACGTCAATAACTTTTATAAATTGCAATTCTGATGTACACAAACTTTGTCGCACCTTCGACGGATTATGTAATCTTACCGACGGTCAATGTATTGTCGCCTGTAAACTTAAAGCCACTATCAGCGATTCTTCAAAATTTAAACAAATCACGTCCCCTATTTATCATCAAATTCCATTTTTTGCACTGTTATTTGGAAATTGTTGTACAGCGTGTATCAATAAAAACGCAGGATTGGAAACAAAAATATTAAAAATATATAAAAACACCTTTATTCATCATGATGTTAGTTAACACTCATTTAATTTTAAAAGTATATTTCCTACTCTTCACTATGCTTTTTATCCCAACTTATTTCGACACTCCTTTCCAGAGATTTGATATCATAAACGACCTCCATGATGCTTTGGTACAGCGATAGTCCAGTTAATTAAATTTAAGTGACACTTATCAGTTATTTAAAACAAAGTTTTGCTCTGGTTGATTGTCTTAATGCATACCTACATTATACATAACTGGCCGTTGTGTTAAGGTCATTGAATTGGACCAACTCGATTCAGAAGGGCGCCGTAAAACTTGTCATAACTTTTGAACCAAAAAAATCCAAATTACACCAAACAAAAAATCTTGTCAAAGATTAGATTATAGACAATCAAATCTCTATTTAAGAGACACAATAGTTAAACTTACTATTGTTTCAGAAAAAATCGCTTTAAAATGCTGCGTTTTTATTGATACATATTGTAGTAAAAACCCTGTAAGTGGCTAACTTAACAGGTGTATTTGTCAAAAAATGACGATTTTTATGCAATGTTTACTAATAAAGGTCGGGATCCGACTTTTTAAGGTCTAAAAAACAGTCATAAATGGCATCTTTAGCACCGCTTTAATATGCTATAGTGTCTGTTTTTCACAAAGATCAGTAATATAAGGGGTCGATATGACCTAACACTAGCAATTTAGAGAAAAAATGCGCATTTTTAAAAATTTGGGAAAAATGACCGATTGGGCTTTAACAAGGAACAATAATTGGCGGTAACGTTGATAATTAGCGCTTGCGACTCGCGACTGGCCGCTGCGCTGCATGCAGCATCGGTTGGTCTTAGAAGCAAACTAAATGTTAGTCAAGCTACTTTATTCAAAACGATATTTAGTAGGACTAATTTGTAGAAGATTGAATAATTTATTTTAATAGGACTAACTTGTACTAATTTATTTTGACAGCAACAGTAGTACTATACAGCCTTCACTTACACACGTTGTTACGTAAAGCCCCGGTTACTACTACTAGTGTTACTGGATCGCGTTGGAATGCAGAATATGTCACGTGTTACGATTACATGCTCGTGGTTCAAGACAAGGTGATCAAGTATACCTGATAAAGGCTGGGTATGATCTTACAGCTCTGTAGCGCATTGATGTTAGCAAAACAAGCTCACATATCTTCACATTTTATTTTGTAGGTTCAGCAAGTACATCTAGTGCGACGTCATCACCATGCCAACTGCGAGGATGAATTATTTTCAACACGTCACCATCTTGTGTGTTGTAGGAATATCATGGGCCCGCACAATATCACAAAAGCACCAAATGGATAAGCTAGTGACTGGAGATGATTTTGCAGTGTCAACTGAGCTTCCATTGCATCTACAAGAAAAGGTACATATCGGGTGTCCCCAAAATTGTGCAAGCAGATATTCAATTTCTCACAATTACTTGTCCTTAGTACTTCATCTACAAGGAGTATATTCATTTTACCATTATAGCTCATTATGTATAATCACCGCAAAAGCCATGACGATCTGCCAATGCAAACAAGAAATATAATAGATTATTATTTAAGCTATCTTTTTCAACCATTCCAATGATATTTACACGATTATCATAATTTCCCCATTGCGCCTGGTGAGCGATTTCCAATACATTGAATGTACTTGAAATACTTTTAAAATATAAAATATTAAAGGTGCGTGTACCGATCGTCTTTGGCCTACCCGGAAGTAATCTAAATTTTGATACTGGCAGATGAAATCCTGTATTTTTCTCATTGTCATCCGCAAATTTCAGCCTTCAATTCTATTTCATTTCCAAGATTAAGAGACAAAAAACTACCGGTTTAACTATCAATATTACTAAGCACAGTAGTGAATCATGGCCTTACAGTATAATAATGCTCTTACCATCAAAAAGTGTGTTTCACGCGAAACTTGGTAGTGAGTGTATGCAAGTAACAAGCTGTCATATCGCGTAGATAACATGATAACCGTAAATCTGAACAAGCACTTTTAACAACAAAATCCACATGATATTATTTTTTTTTCCTTTCATAAAGCCAATTGGACATAAGAAACAATAAACACACCAAAAGATTCTGCTCCCCAGCCTGCGCGTACAATTATGATCAGCATAAGTCCAACCACTGATGCCTATATCTATGTTGTTATCTCAACTTTTGCACTGTTAGTTTGCATGAGAAATAGCATTTGGAATAATGAAATTAAATAATTGTCTATGTTGGTTTATCCTCAACTTTTGCAATGTTAGTTTGATGAGAAAAGCATTTGGAATATGAAAATTACAATAAAACTTGTCATTAAAGTAATACTTCAGATACTCGGGTTTCTTACAAGATTGACAGACTTTGCCTCGGCATTCTTAAACAGCTGTTGAAAATATAAGCAATTTAATTGGCTGATGGCCGGGTTCAATTCGCAATGAACCAGGTTGTACGCGCTGCGTATTGTCGTTATTTTTAGGTTGAAGCGCTCGCGTTATACCGCATTTTGCTACGTGCGCGCGCCTGCCAACGTTGAATCTCCTTGCATATGATCGTTGCGTTCAACGGAGTTGTCGATTGTTGCCATTAGGGGGTGGCAGTCCTTTCTTGTTGTAATTTAAGCCGTAAAGTATCGTGAAAATGGGTTAAAATGACTTAAATGATTAAAAGCTGTTTAGCATGAGAATAAATGTATTGCTTTGGGAAAACCGGTAATCTCTTTACGACGAATTGAAACCACCATTATTTTTGCGTGGAGAAACTCGGCTCCGGGCTCGTTGATATCGCCTTGGTTTCAATTCGTCGTAAAGAGTTCAGCGGTTGTGAAAGAAGAGATAGTCCGGTGGAGCCATAGTCCGGGGCTCCCTAGACGATAACGGAATAAGCGTGAAACTAATGTTGCGTAAAGAGTCAACTTGAATCGATTGCCCTTGTTCACCATGTTCCCGGACTATGAGTACGCCTACAACCGTTTCCCAAAATCAATACCTTTATTCTCTAAGTAATTTATTGGCTGTAATCTGTTACCAGACCGAAAATGCAAGTTGCAGAAGGATTATGTAGCTTCTTGGACTTTTGGGTATTGTAAAGCTTGTAACAATACATAAACTGGAAAAAAAGTTTCCATCATTTACACTGAACTAAGTTTTAAGGTGATCACATCTGTCGTTTATGATGAATCTCCTACTTAACAACATAATCTTGGATCTAAATTATAAAGTTTTGCAAAGTCAATCATAACGTGCGTCATTAAATTTGTTATGCATTCTTACAATCATTTGCAAAAAAAATATTATTATGTAATATTGTGGACGGTAAGACTTTGTTCAAATACAACACGGTATTAATTAATAGGAAACCATGCAAATGCCGAGGTATGCACATGGTGAAGTCATAATTATATCCGATCATTGATAATCAATTACTATGTAAATCCCATTGGAAGGGTGAGGAAACGCATTAATTATCTGCCAGTTAATTTTTAAGAAACTTGTGAAGCATATCTGCTGTAACAATTATTTATTGGATACCCTATATTTAATGTGTCTAAAATTGTAAACTGGATGACGTCAACAACATGGTAACATTGGAGGGAATTTATGGTTTTTGTTAATGATATTTTCGTATAAATGTAATTTGTCAGTAATTTTATAAAGAATACCTATATATGACATTAAAAACGGATTTTTTAAGACACACTGCTGTGGAGCAATCGATATTTTTGCTACAATTAAATTTATCACGAGTAACATTTCTATAAATACATATTACACAACTGAAATTGGCTATGGAAGAGAAATTTGAAATGCAACTTATAGGTACTAGCAGATAATGGGGGAGACGCGGACACCTCACACAAAGTTACAGACAAAAATATACTTTTATGCCGTTATCCAACTATGAATTCAGTAGTGGGACTGGAATGATAGCATTGGTTCAAATTTACTGAAGTAAATAATGCCCAGAGTTTGTTGATGTCATCATATATATTTTCGATCTCTCAGTGTATAAAGTAAGTGTCGTCTAGATTATTCGTTTTCTTTTAAATCTAGGTATACCTTCTGTAACTAGCGGTCAATATCAATCTTGCCAGCGCGTTCTAACCTCTGGGAATAAAATTCTTTGAACCGGATTAGAAGAGCTGCATTAAAAAACATGAAATCCTGATTCATTAACCAATTCGGCGGTTTTCTGGAAGAAAAAAACACTCAACGTAAGTCTGGCCAATACCATCTGTACATCAGGTGGTGAGATGATTAAAACGATTTGTACCGTAGGTGTTTTTCTAGAATCGGGTATAAAGCCGTCGGTGTTTTTCTAAATTTTGGGTAAGGCATTTGATGCCGCCCTCCTTCGATAATACCCAACATTTGAAATCCAGAATTACTTAGATATAACACAAAACAATTTGTAGCGTTCCATCAAAAATACTTGTCCCTTAGCACCATAAAACGTGGAGTTCTACAGGGATCAATTACTGGGGTCCTTTACTATCTTGGTGTATACGATCGGTCGCAAACTGTGCCCTTACAATCAATATATGTTTTTTTAAAAATAAATAGTTATTGATTGGACCTTAAATCCTTGAAAATAAAATCTAAATAGGAATTAAAATAAGTTACAACTGTTTAAAAAAAAAAAAACTAAATAGTCTTTGGTAAGATAAAGATAGACATAAGATCTTTAACATAAAATTAACAAGAAGATTCATAAATAACATGTTTCTGCATTTCCTAACCAAACCCTAATCTTAACAATGCCCTTTTATTAGCTTTAAGTTTTGTAAAACAAAGCGTGTCAACATTAAGGTTATGAAAACTAATAAGTAACAAAACACACAGTTTTAAAACAGCTGATTGCTGATAACTGACAACTATTCAAGTCACTAAACAACCAATCAGTTGGATCTTCACACAACATTCTGACACTTCAAAACAAACAGAGGCTATAAAGGTTACATAACTATATGTCTCGTGAATATCACATTGAAAGGAGTCAATCAAGGCTACTGGCACCCAGTTTGAAACACCAAAATGGCGGTGATGAGAGATGTTTTAGTTTTGACAATGGTTTATTCCTAATTTACTACAGGTGATAGAATCGGTTGGTTGATTTTGTGACCCCCAGCAGATTGGACATATCTGACCGGCCTATTGGGTTTTATAATTTTCCGTTTAGCTCCGTTTATTGGAGCCAATTGGAAATTTATCCCGTGAGGAAATTTTATGACGGTACGCGGTATCGCATAGCACTACCAAAAATGTTGAGTAAAAAATGTCACAGTATTTAATGTGTCATGAGTAAAATCTTAGTCAAAGTGAGTAAACTTACAGAAAGAGAGTATAATTTACCCAACAGACTTAAGCTTTGTCAACAATGGTAAGGTTTACTCAAAACTTTGACTAAGATTTTACTTCACATAATGAGCCTCTGTGACATTTTTACTCAACATGAGGTAAAATAATTTTTACGTGCTACATAAATCTATCATGTGGTCCGTTATGTTATGACGCTTTGAAATGGCCATTTTGCACAACGGCAATAAACAAAACACGAACCAGTCGTTGATGAAAATAGGAATAGTACATGATGCACAGATTCGGCTCGGTTGTAAACAACCTCCATTCAAACGTGTATAGTTGTCACTTTCTCCAGGGCGACTATCGGGAGTCAACGGTTCCGCCAGTATGTTTATGTGTTTGGTGGGGGGGTGTTAGGACAGGCCATCCGAACAGCAACAGTGAATTCAAACAGCATCAACATCCGGCGCGAGACAGCTAGTTATGTCAAAGACATAACGATTAGTAGGGCGCTCTACGCGTATCGGACCGATCGAAGAAAAACCCAAGGACGAAGACGAAGACTCGACTAAAGCTGGAGCCAAATCAATAATTTAATGAACGCTAGGGATTCCTAATCGGGAATTCCGGAAAAAAAAATATGGGGAAAGCAACACGAATAATAGAAACGGATTGCCATAGTTGAAATCATTGCTATCTAATTTTAGTATTCGGGTCACAACCACTCAAGTTGTAGGCGGTTTACTCGGTCTGCCTGGCTGCCGCGTTGTGAGCGATTCGTAATACGGCGCGACTGAGAAAAAAAATAAGCTTCCGTTTACTCGGAAACACCATTGAGCCTGGTAATTATGCAGGCAGAAGCCAGAAAAGGAATTGTACGGCAATTGTGTAATGGTTTGGCATGTCGAGCAAGCCACACAGGCCGCTTCACCTTGGTATCCAATTGCGACTAGAACCCTGCCTACCGATGACCTTGCACGCAATTTGACCTGTGAGGTATGTTACACCATTTTCCAGGGGAAAGGGCAGATTTATTTGGAATCCCTGTTGTAAAAAAACGACGGCAATAAGTAAAAATAGCACTCTATATAAATTACCCAGTAAACAAAATGACTTGTTGAAAAAGTAAAAGGTTTTCGTCCTACCTTTGTATGGTCCTTCGCCAGGATGAAACAAGTCTGCGACTGCATTATCCATCATGATAGGGCCACTTCGGTTACTGAAGATTGGCAGTTCACGTGAGAATCCTCAACTCAGCACCTCCACTGACCGTAGGTTATTATCCTCCGGGGATCACTGTTCAGAGCACATTTAGGGGAGGTTTCACGGCGTCCCCAAGAATTTGCACGTGCGAAGTGCAGCGCGCGCCGTGCGTGTGACTGACCTTGTTAGTAACTCGACTACCCCTCTCCCTTTGGGGAATAGTAGTCTGACGAAGCTTCGTCACCCCGAAAGGCTCCCCATGGATATCTATAGACCAGTTACAGCAATGTTTGTAAACAGGTTAGGGCCTGGTATTTGAAATAGGTCGGCCTGACTGGTATACACTGGGCAATTGTATATGTTAGAGTTTAATACTATGATCCATACGATTCGCAGGGAATGGATTCGCAGGCAACCAAAAGAAGGAAGTGAGGTAGGATGTTAACTGGTCTAAGACTGTGTTTAACCATTCTATATAAAGAGCCATTTTTCTTGGTGATGTCAATTCTGTGGGGTCAAGCTGCGTTACACTTGGGGGGGGGGGGAAGAGCCCGATTGTTCGTTATAATTTGGGATTGATGCCGAGCTCCTCTAGACTCTATGGACAAAAAAACCTAAAAACGGGGGGGGGGGGGAGGACGCCCTATGTTCGATACTAGAGTTGGGATTTTTAGAGGTTGCCGAGCTCGTGTGGAGCTCTATGGAAAAATCAACTAAATCGGAATTAATATGGCTGATGATTCCTCCAAAACCGATTGATGAATTCATTCAATTTTTACCAACGGCGCGGCAAGAAGACATATTTGAAGCTATTTTGTTCTGCGAACTTTAGATCGTAGAACGAGAAATTTGGAGAAGAAAGGAAAAATGCATTTGAAAAATCAATTTTCGCGCCATTCAAAAATCCCTAGACTGCTAGAACATTAGTATAATTCAAAGTTAGTCTTCATTTCTCATGTAAGGGGGGTCCTTACCACGACTATCAACTCCACGAGGTCAGAAGTACGAACGTTATACAACGCACACGAGATTACCCGCCTCATGGAACACACGTATAAGGGACCCGTATTGACAGGAAACTGGTCTATGCACCCACATTTGTCAAATTTCCTCCACGACCTGCTTTGTCATAGTTGGGCGCATGTTTTTTGAAATAAGATATAGGATCGTTTTATGGGTGTGGACTTTTGCAGCAAAACCGTTTCCCAGTTTATGACAGAAAAAATGACCGTATCATGCGCCTTTAACACCATATAATCTATACATGTTTAATGATTATTATATTAGGTGCTGATTCCGAACTTGCCGTACGTGGATGCCAAAATAAATCCGAAACCCCCCCCACCTAATCGGCATTAATATTGACTCTGATTTAGATTCCTGCAAAACCGCTTGATGAACTTCCTTCAATTTTTACCCAATACCAAAAAGACATTTTAAGCAATTTCTTCTGCGTACTTTTATCGTAGAAGAAATTTGGAGACAAAGGCATTTACAAGTTCAATTTTCGCCATTTCAAAAAATTCCGGATGCTAGAACGTTATCGGTTGGGGGGTCGGGATTTGGGTGTCATTCTCGTGTAACAACACGTATGGCAATTCAAGAAAATAGCACTCAATATAAATACCCAGCAAACAATATTATATAGATTCTATGGTGGTAAAGGCTCATGATTATACAGTATTTTCTGTCATACCTGTGCGAAATGGGTTTGCTGCTAAAAGTCACACCTATACACGAATTCCTATCGTTAACTTCACGAAAACAGGCGATCAACCATGACAAATAAGGTCTGGGAAAGGAAATTTGATCACAATTGGTATCACATGAGGCCAGTTCGTCAATACGTGGATCCTGGTTTCCTACGGAAATAATTTTTACCGAAATCCTATCCCACAATGCACCAACGATGTACGAGTAGATATGCGTCACTCCATGCACACTCGCGGCTTAGTGCGCCTCCTATAAACTACGCGAACATTTTGTGGCGCAAAAAAATTACAAGGCAATCAAAGAGAAGAGTCTCGTACTGGTAACATCTATGTTAAGCAAACGGTTTTCGCACAGTTATGACAGAAAAAGGACTGATAATGACACAAAACAACATAGAATCTATATGCGCTATTTATTTTTATTCTACTCGAACGTTTGGTGCATGTGGGATTGGGAATTCGGTAAAAAGTGATTTCCTGTAGGAAACCCAAAAATCCCTAACGTCGGGTATGGTTGCATGAGCGCGGTATTCTCATGTGCGTTTGTAAATTTGTGCTCAGAACTTTGTGGAGGCGATAGGCGTGGTAGGACCCCAAAATGCATGAGAATGAGACTAAATTGGAATAAATAACGTGTCTATCAGTCTAGGGCTTTTGAAATGCGCGAAAATTGAATTTTCAAAATAGCATTTCTCCAAATTTCTTCTACGACTAAAGTTCGAAACAGAACAAAAATTGATTATGACTGACGTCTTCTTGCGTATGGTAAATTGAAGGAAATTCATCAAGCGATTTTGGAGAAATCAATCAGGCAGCTTAATGCCGATCTTGGATTTTTTTACGCACAGTGCTCACACAGGAGTCGGCAACCTCCCAAAAACCCATCTCTAGTATCGAATATCAGGCGTCCTCCCCCCCCCCCGACATTTTCAGTGTCTAAGGGGTAGACGTTTCATATAGACGTCCCATTGATGCAAATGAGTATGACAATGATTCCGTCATGCGCTGTAGGACGTTGTGCAGTAGTCACTTGACGGAATGAATGCAATACCTCATTTGCATCAATGGGACTTTCTATATGAAACGCTACCTATCAAAGGAAAGGAAAACGTCTTGAACAAGACTGAATGAAGAGCAAGCCGCGCGGAACCAATTTTCCCGGGTTCCCCGATTAGGAACTCCGCGCGAATGATATTGACTTAGTCTCCTAGGTATGGTTGGTGGTCTGTTCAAACAATAACTTTTCTGTGTTTAGATTAAAGTGTACGTTGTTGAAGGAATAACATTAATAGTATCGCCATCCCATTACTACATTATTACCGGTATTCCCGATTAGGCTTTAGAATTTCTATGGATGGTAGAACCAAATGTAATCGAGCCAAGCATGTACTAACTTAACACTTTAATTAACATAGTGAACAAAGTTGGTATTGTGGTAAAGTGAGAGCTTTCCATGGATCCCAAACTCAGAAACCCCCACTTTCCCCAGTAATTTTAATGAAATTAATAACACTCTTAGGGGTTACTAGATACAATGACTATGAGCAGTGATTTAAAATTGAGTTCCATTAGTGTGGTTCTTTACAAGGGGTATATGAGTATTGTCGATTTTAGCGTCAGTGCGGGAAACTAAATGTATTAGGGCAAGTGACCAAGTCTTCTGACACAAACATAATGAAACCCACAAAAACATCGCCACTCTTAGAATTTGTGTTTTATAGTGATTTCAAATTAAGTGAGACTCTTGCATATTTTGAAAGGCGATATGTGGAGTTCAATCCCTTGGCCATGCGGAGCCTCGGCCTTTGGTGCCATTGCAACACATATATCGTCCATGCTACAAAGTTATGAAACAGAATAGCTTACGGGAAATGAGGCATTGAGTTATACAATGTTATGTTAATGATAATACCGGGCTTATTATGGCCATTGTTGCGGGATGTTAAATCCGCTTTGCGCTAATCTCTTAATACAAGTTGGCCCATTTTTTATGGCAAATAAAAATTAGTTGGGTTATCGCGTGATTTGATAACAGTTATTACCGGTGGCCATTTAAAAAATTCCTTTACCTTCACGGCGAATGGACAGCCCTAAAACTTTATGAAGGTCTCACTCATTCGAATCTGACTATAGTTGAGGTCAATACTCCGACTCAGATTCACATAGTTTGTATAGTGCTGGTGTGCAGATACACAAAAGAACAAAGTGGGTCACTATCAACGCATACAAGGATGTTATTTATAGAGGATATTTTGATTGCGGTATTTTCGGCGGCGCGGATTTCATTTTAAACGCGCCCCTCTCACATAAACACGCTAAAAATTGGTATTTTGGAAAAAACCCATGTATTGGGTCGTAGAACCCCAACCCAATTATGTGGGTTTTAAGTATCAAAAGCGCCAGATAGAAGTTTGGTTTTCAAATATTTAACACTTTAAGGGGGGTCCAAGTGGTACCCAACCATTTTGTTCTTCGCTGCGAAGTTTTAACGGTTAAAATTATCTTGCCCAAAATTTTGGGAATTTGCCTAAAAAATCAGTGGCGCATATTTTGGTGGGAATTATTAACATATAAGCATTTTGGGGGCGCTATTCAAAATGTTTTTGCCCTTAAATCGTACTTACGTTCCCTTTTGATGTTTGAATTTCAGAAATGTAAATTTATGTTCTAGTGACAATTGTGCGAAAAGTCTTCGATGGAAAAGTCTTTTTTTTATTTTTGGAGGTTGAGAATTTGGTGCGAGTCGTAAAAATCGGTTTTCGGACGCCATTTTGATTCGACAAGAGATTTTCATTTCTTTTCCCTGTAAGGTGTTCGTGTTGATGTACCCCCGTCTATGACCAAAGTTTTTATAAAAAAAAATTCCACCGGACAAAGTGGTTTTCAGAGCGGTCCACATGGGATCACCGTGGGGAGTTGCGCGAGCTTATATGCTCTTAATGTTGTCTATCCTATACCAAAGCTAAGGCGATCAAGAGGCATTCGAGCTTACATCATACAACACCGTTGGAAGTTCATAAATGTTAACGTATATACACCACATTTCTTGAAAAGGCAATCAATTAGTCTAGATATCTACTGAAAGCTGATATAAAACACTGGTGCAATCGTGGGTGCACATTGAAGGATTAAAATGCAATGGCATGTCATCATATACCGCCATGTTTAAAAAGTTTTGTTCAACCTTTGCTCTTTGTTGTAATTCGAGTTTGCATTTTAATGTAACATTTTTAACAGTCAACCACCTTTGATAAACGGGGATTATTTGCCTCCAATTGGAAGAGACAAGCAATGAAAGATAGATTCACTTGAGGTGCGCGTTGTCAACTTGTCCTCAAAACCAAAAATTATTCATTTGCCTCATGACAAGTGAGGAAGAAATATTGATTGTGGTCGCAGTTATTATCGATGCATTAAAAGTGATATAAACGACGAACACAAAATCTGCAACTTAAAGGCACTATTCAGAGATTTGCTAAATCAGAAAATCCAAAAAAAAAACTTATCAAAAAATCCGATTTTTGCATGTCTGTAACAAGTACAGGTTAACAGACCCTGCAAATGATAAGACCAAAAAGAACCTAATAATGACAACCATACATTGATATGCTACAAAACTTCCAATATTTACTGAAAAAGTGCCAAATTATTAAAATTGGAAATTCATATCTTTGGACACTGCCGTTCGTTCCTTCCTTTCTGTCTATTTTCGGTGGAAAGGCAAAAAGTAAGTTATGGAATTCGAGAGACTTATCCCTCACTTTGGGTATCCCTCAAATTAAAAATTTTTATTTTGACTCTTTCGAGGGGAATCACTGATAGTGTCTTAAGCAAGTTTGTATATTTTACCGCCTGCAAGGTGACACATGAGCATTTTAGCGTGTCTGGGGTAAGAGTGCAGTCTACATATTTCTTGGTGAATAAAAGGTCATTCCTTCACATGTTATTTTGTTACCAGTCAATTCTTCCATTTCTAATAGTATCCTTGCCACATGAAGGTTCGAAGACAATGAAAATAATGATATCAACTGAAAGTAGATTTTTCTTTCAAACCAAAAACTTGGGGCTAAATCATGAACAATTCCTTATTTCAGGTCCAGCGGTTCGATAAAAGAATTATACCTTATCACGGAGCTGACGTGAAAATCCCACACAAAACCGTATACGATCGCCGGAATAAGTTATTTGGTAGATTCATATCTAGCCAAATCTCCCGTGATCGTGGCCAGTGCATTGAGTGAACAAAACGTGGGCCCTAAAATTCGCATTATACCTAAAGTAAACAAAAACCTGTATTTGAGGGTATTACACTCAAGAAGAAAGGTAGTTTATTGCGACTAATGCGAAATTTATTTTAAAGGAGAAATTTAAAGAAAGAAATCCGTAGGACCTTTTACATTTAGGTAATTGGTACATTCGATCATTATATTGACGTAAGATGCTCAATGACGCTGGAACACTCAGATAATTGAATGTTAACATTATAAAATAAAGTTACTACAAGAAAAAATTAGAAATGGAATGCTGGGATGGATACGATTAAACTCACAGCTTCATGAACTGGTATAATGCATAGGTTACTCATTGCAATAGAGGAAACTTATTCCATGTCTTCTTCTTCTGCCCTGTATGCCTTACTAATTTGTCCTACCTTTTCCCAGACTTCTACCTAAGTTCTTTGCGATTTATAACACATTTCAGGTCTCCGGGTACCTGCACGGATTGATCATCGAAAAGTGCATCGTACGGTTTAGCGCTAACCCTAGAGTGCATTCGACAGAAAATAACAAATATCACTGTGAACCTCACTGTCGACATTTTAATCCGCCAAAGAAAAGATGCATGATGATGAACGAATGTCCCTACGGTTTGGTTGAAAACAATTCATTACCAATTTTTGACTCGTTACTTTACCTAACGCCGAAAAAACACATGGCTTAGGATCGGAAAACTTTGCCCAATTCTATCACCTGTTAACCCAGAGGGCAACCCGTGCTGATGACACTAATGATCACCACTAGTGATGATAGCCAATAGCACATTGGTTGTATGGTCATATCATAATAAACTTGGCGCTTACCCCATATTATGACTTAGGGGATAATGTGTCAGATTATGGTTTGACACTGAAAAAATAACGTGCTTCTTTTAGGTTCCCGCCACGAAACCGCGGCCAGAACGACCGATTACGTCACCAAGACTCAGTGTTAAGTACGTGACGCAATCTGATATTTCACAAACAAATAACCTCTGTCCTAAAACATACAAAAAAAGAACAGGCGCGGACCTGTAGCTACCGGTGATCAGTTAGCGATTTTCCCAAAAAATAACCCCCAACATTTAGGTCAAACCCCTGAATGACGATTCACCTGTTAGAGTGGCTTCATAACAACCATTGACAGGGTGAAGTTCAATGATTGAAGGAGGCTATTACTAACTTATTGTAGATTCATGATTGCTTTAATTCCCTACAAACAACTAGGTACCGCGTTTCCAATAGGTGCCATACTTCTCGAGGTCTGCAAGCGATCTATGACATGTCACCCTGTGCCAATTGCACCTGCTGACCACATTCACTAGTGTTCAGGTGAATATATTGTTGGGGACCTTCAAAGATGCTTGCTATTCTCAGGTTCGGTATGGCAATACGTGGTGGTGAACGAGTACCAAAATTCAACTCCTAATGAGCTTGAAAAAAAATCTTAACTTTCTTCCTGAAATACATTAAGGCATAAAAATAAAATGAGATAATAACAAATGATAACACACACGGACTCTGCGTCTCTATTGATAGGATATATAGTATGTAGTCAAACGATTTTTGATTGAATACCAAGAATAGCCTCGAGGGGAGATAATCCCATCGTGAAAGCTTAAAAAAGACAACAAATGCATCCATTAGAGATTGACAATTAACCTTTATATTTCCCAATTAGTTTGTCCAGTGGCGACCCAAAGCTGCTACAGAGGATTTCTTTGTTAATTGAAATTACTTATTGAATTCTCAGCAATTGGGAGCTATAAAAGCCTTGAAAATTATAATCTTGTTTTTTAAAAAAAATCGATGTTTTTTTGTTTTTTAACAAACCTGGCTTTTCTATAAAAAAATATTATGGGCAATATTCAAGTGATGTTATGCGATACTTCGATCAATAATCAAATGAGTTTGTTCATCAAAAAACAATGTACAAAATGTATACAATGACGAAACGATATTCATATGAGATTACAATAAATGAAAAATTATAATGCAAATGAATATAATAATTCTAAAAAAGGGTTAAACACAGAAAATAACACCGATTAGTTTAAACACCCAGTTTTTACAATGTCTCAGTATTGTTCCGTACTATGGTCGAAAGATTTGGTGTTTGTGTTGTAGTTATGCCGCAATGTGCACACTATTCGTAAGCTGGAACAATGTTTCCGATGTTGCCGCTCCTGCGGGCATGTGTACCGCTTAATGTGCGTTTAGCTACCGCTAATGTCGTATGCCTACCGCTAATGTGTATGTCTATCGCTGATTGTCGTATTGGTATACCGCTAATGTCGTATGTGTATCACTGTTGTCTTATGTGTACACTCTAACATTTTGCAAACGGCATAATTGTAATGTGTACAAATGGTTGAATACATTTGTTGAACTCTACTAATGATATGACAAAAGACCAAAGAAAAATTTATGTTTGTGTTATAGGACTGCGAATAACTTATAATATGTCTTACAAATGACCCTTGAGGCCCTTGGTGCCATTTGGGTTCAAAACTGGAAGCACATAATTTTCATCTTTATTAGACAGATACAAATAAATATTGTGTATTGCGTTGCATGAGCTTGTATTTGGGGCAACTATGCAGTAACAACAACACATGGTGTACCGAAATACAAACGCTCAGCTGCAAATCGTTGCTAACTATATACAGCGTTTTCCCGTAACGCAATTAATGCAGTAAGGACACTTTTTATGAGATGTATAATGTCAAATAAGCACTCTTTGTAAACCGGCCTGTTCAAAGTCTTTGGGCACCACATAGTACATAGAGTTAAAACAAATGGGCAACAATTTGAACATAACTATGTTCCGTTGCCAAAAATTATGAGTGTACCACTGATGCTGTAATATTCACTATGTGTCCCATAAAGTTTCGCATTAAGAGGAGCGTTCGTACTCGTAAAACAGTTGCAAATTTTAAAGAATGATCATTGTCATTTAATAGGCTTATTTAATGTAATAAAAACTTTACATAACTATGAAAATTTGAGACGCCATTAAAATACAAAATTAGCAGGTTTTTGTTAAAAATTAGTCTATGATTTATGACAACCAACAAAATAATGGAAGTTAAAACTTAAATCCAAAACGTCGTTGTCTTTTATATTTCCTGTACTTTCCAATTAGTTCACGCAGTTGAAAGTGTTGGGAGTCTGACCTCGAAACTTTATTTAAGGCCTGATATCCCTATTTTTGTCGGTAATGAAGCCTTCAAATTCCCCTAGGCATATGTAGGATGTCGAGGAAAGTATTTAAGAAAACAATATCCCCCTCATTCCAGAATGTATTTGAAACAATTAAAGGCTGAGCTTACGGCTCGGGAGGGGGGGCACTCTCACGTATATATATCTATGATGCCACCTGGTGTTTTTTTTTAGGATATTATCTCAGTGTGGAGGGAGAGAAGAAGAACCATTCGCATTTCATGCTATGTACCCCAGATACGGATTTTGCTCAAGTACGATCAAATAAGAGAAAAAGAGAACATACACACAGCACCGACAGTAAAACGGACACACAAAAACAAAACGAACACTAACAACCAGGACCCGTAACCAGAGAGGCACCGTAACAGACAGACAGAGTGTGAAAGGGAGGAGGAGAGGACACGTTTAATTACACTAAATTGGAAGTCGTAATACACAACATATTATCCCCCCCCCCCAACGAAAGTTGTTGCGTCAATAAAAATTATTAAAAAAGCATGAAAATAATTTATGTGACACTTGTAACGAAGAAGATTATGATTGAACATTGCTTTGTTTAATGGTAAATTAGTAAAATATGTTGTAATGGGATGGAGATAGGTAAGAACAGTAAAGTTCAAAAACCCAATTATTGGAACTATAGAGGAGAAGTTTTGGCTTTTACAGCTCTGATAAGACTTGAAAATATATATTTGTAATCGTAATAATGATCACAAAACTTTCGATTGGAAAATTTAATATGGAAATCATCCAAATCTATCACTAGTTAAATTATGAGTTTCGTAAAGAAATTCAAATGAACTGAGATCATTGGCTTATGTTAGTGAAATTACAAACACAAATTCAAACAATTTGGTGAACATTTTTAGAAATCAACTGTAATGATTGAAGTTGTAGAGTGGGTTGGAACTACGGAGTTTTTATAACAAAGGTTGTAACAAAGACCATTTTAAGTACATTAATTGTATGAAGGCACAAAAATAATCAACGAAAGGTTGCTGTCACCTGATTAAAATCAAACTAAAAGCAGAAGAAAATAATTTAGTGTGAAATTTTGTAACTAATAGATTATATTATATTCCTTTGGAAAAAATGTAAATTAGTAAATAAAATATGTATGGGCTGACAGAATAAGGTGATAAACTTGTCAAGGTTTTTTTTTTCCAAACAAAAACAATTTAGCCATAGAGAAGCTATTTGGCTTCTATAGATCAAATAAACCGAAAAAATAATGAAAAATCTAATGATACACACAAATTCTCCGATTATAAAAAATTTAATTTAAATATGGAAATTATCAAAGCTTGTTCTATTTAGTAAATGATGAGTTACGTTAAGAAATTAATTGAATGATATATTAAAAAAAGGAGAGGACAGGAGAAACTAGACTTGGGAACAGATCTAACAAGACGCTAATTAGCGATGGTGATCCCCTTAAGGACCCCTTGAGGTGATAGGTGACCTTTGACACATGTAGCTTGACCAAATGTTCACAAATGGTCATAAAATGAGTTGATGTGTAACAAGTACGAGGAACATTATTAGAGTGTTCAATCAGTCCAATTCATGGCAGGGATTTAAATCCGCTGTTCGCTACATCGCTTAATACAGTTGGCCCTTTTTTATTTGGCAAATAAAAACTTAGTTTGTTTATGGTGTGCTTTGATAACCTTTATTACCTTGGCCATTAAAATAATTCCTTTTCACCTTTCTAAGCGAATGGACAGCCCGGAAACCTTTATGAAGTCTCACTCATTTGAATCTACTATAGTTGAGTCATACTCCGACTCAGATTTTCCCATAGGTTTGTATAGTGCTGGTGTGCAGATACCCAAAAGAAAAGTGGTTCACTATCAACGCATACAGGAATGTTATTTATAAGGATATTTTGATTTTTTGCAAAGGTTTTGATTTTCGGCGATTTCATTTTAAACGCGCCCTCTCCAATAAAACACGCTAAAATGTTATTTTGGAAAACCTGGTTATTGGTCGTATACCCCAACGCTAACAATTAATGTGTTTTTTTTTTTTTTAATTTTTTAGGTTTTTTCTTTTTTTAAATATTTAACACTTAAGGGGTCCACGTGGACCCACATTTTGTTTTTTCGGGCGCCGTTTTAATCGGTAAAATTATCTTTGCCCAAAATTTTATGTATTGCCAAAAAATCCGTTGCTCTATTTTGGTGGGGGTGGAATTAATTACATAATGAAGCATTTTGGTGGCGCTATTCAAAATTGTTTTTGGCCCCTTAAATCGTACTTCGGTCACTTTTTGATTTTTATTTCAGAAATTACAATGTATTTATGTTTCTATGACCAATTTTGTGGAAAAGTCCTTCGAGAAAGTTTTTTTTTTCATTTTTTGGCTGGAGAATTTGGTGCGAGTCCTAAAATCGTTTTTTGCACCCCATTTTTGAACTCGGTACAACCGATTTTCATTTCTTTTCCCTGTAATGTGGTCGTTGTTGAGGTACCCCGTCTATGACCAGAAGTTTTATAAAAAAAATTCCACCGGCAAAGCAAAGTGGTTTTCAGAGGTGGGTCCACATGGATCACCGTGGGGAGTGCGCGAGACTTTAATATTCTAATGTTTGTTCTAGGCCTATACAAAGCTAAGCGATCAAAGTCAGTCGAGCTTACATCACTCCAACACCTTGGATTCATTCAATGTTAACTTATATACACCAAATTCTTGAAAAGGCATCATTAGTTTATAGATATATCCTTAAAAGCATGTAACTACTTGGTGCCATCGTTGGTGCACATTGAAGTGATAAAATGCAATGGCATGTCATCATATACCGCATGTTAAAAAAACGTTTTTGTTTAACTTGCTCTTTGTTTATCATCGAGTTTGCATTTTTTAATGTAACATTTTTTTAACATGTCAATCACCTTTGATAACATCGGGTATTATTTCATCCCAATGGGAAGAGACAGAAATGAAAGATTCACTTGTATGCCGTTTGGTGAATCTGTTTCCTCAAAACCCAAACTTATTCCTTTTGTATGACACGTGCGGAAGTAAATATCGATTTGATGATAGCAGTCTTATCGATGAGCATTTAAAAGTTATATTAACTAACACAACTATAAGCAACTTAAAGGCACTATCAGTGATTTGCTAAATCAAAAATCAAAACAAATTATCAAAAAGCGATTTTTGCATTTCTGTACCACAGTACGGTACATTAACCACCTGCCATGATAAGACCAAAAGCAACCACTAAGGGCAAATTGGATCTTATAGTCATAACTGTCGTACGGACACTAACTACGAACACGTAGATGAATGGAGATCATAGCGTTGGCACTGGCCGTTTCCTTCCTTTCTGTCTATTCTTCAGGCGTGGAAAAAGTAATTTATGAGAAATCTACAGAATTATCCCTCCCTTGGGGTATCCCTGCCCCCCCCCCAAAAAAAAAAAAAAAAAAAATTAACAAATATTTTGACTCTTTCGATGGAATCACTGATAGTTCTTTACACAAGATTGTATATTTACTCTGTTCCAGGTGCACATGAGGCATTTAGCGTGTCTGGGGTAAGAGTGCAGTCTACATTATTTCGTTGGTTGCAATACAGTCCATTGCCTTCAACTGTTATGTTTTTTGTTACCAGTCATTCTTCATTTTCTTCATAGTATCCTTGCCACATGCACGGTTCGACGATGAAATATATGCTATCAACTGAAATTAGCTGTTCTTTCACCAAAACTTGGTCTAAATCCATGAACAATTCTATTCGGTTCCCTGCTGTTCGATAAAAGATTATACTTATTCATTGAGCTGAAGTGAAAATCCCACACACGTAGACGTATCCGCTGAATAATTTATTTGTTTAGATTCATATCTAGGCAAATCTCCCGTGATCGGTGCCAGATCATTTGATGTGAAACGTGGGCCTCTAAACTTCGCAAATTTTTTTTTATACGAAGAACACAAAACCTCGTATATTGATTTTTATTCCCAAGAAAGTAGTTTATCTGTCTTGATACTTGCTGAAATTTATTTTACAAAGAAACATTTAAGAACGATTCCGTATTGACCTTTTATTTAGGTTGACATTCGCATCATATATTGCACTTTAATATGCCAAGCGCTTGGAACACTTAAGTTTTAATAGTTCAATTATAAAAATAAGTTCCTACCAGAAAAATTACGAAATGGTAATGCTGGTGATTCGATTAACTTCACAGATTCATTGAACTGGCAATAAATGCACTAGTTTACTCATTTGCAATAGAGGAACTTATTCCCCATGTCTTCTTCTTTGCCCTGTGGCTTACTCATTTGTCCTACCTTTTCCCAGACTTCTACCTAACGTTTCTTTCCGAGATAACCTATTCGGTCTCCTGGCCTGCAACTGAATTGATAATCCAAAAGTGCAGGTTGCTTACGTGTTTACTCTAACCCGAGGAAAGTGCATCGACAGAAATAACAAATAGTTCCTTTTAACCTCCTGTCGACATTTAATCGCCAAAGAAAGATTCTGATGATTACCGAATGTCCCTACTGGTTTCGATGAAACAATTGCATACAATTTTGACTCTGTTTCTTTTACCTAAAGCAGAAACACCTGGCAGGATCGGAAACTTTGCAATTTCTATCACCTGTTTCACCCAGGCAACCCTGCCTGATGACATCATGATCACAATAGTGATGATAGCCAATAGCACATTGGTTGTATGTCAATCATAATAACTTGGCGCTTACCCCATATGTACTTTAGTGCATCCTGTGCATTATGTTTGCACTGAACATAACTGCTTATTTTTAGGTCCCGCCACGAACCCTGGCCAACGAACGCCTATTAAAGTTCACCAATACTCAGTGTTATACGTGACGCAATCTGATATTTTCACAAAAAATACCTCTGTCTAAAACTTACAAAAAATATCAACAGGCGCAGGACCTGTAGCTCCCTGTATCACTAGCGATTTCAAATAACCCCCCAAACATTAAGGTCAACCTGAATGACGATCCCTGTAGAGTGGCTTCATAACAACTTCAACAGGGCTGCCGTTCATGATTAAGTAGGCTATACTACTTCATGTAGAATTCATGATTGCTTTATTCACTACCACCTAGAGTACGCGTTTCCCTAGGTAGCCATCTTCGAGGTGCAAGCGATCTATGCATCCACGTTGCCTTTGCACCTGACCACAGTTCCATAATGTTTCGGTGAATATTGATGGGGACTTCAAAGAGTGCTTGCATTTCCTCGGATTCGGTTATGGACAATACGATGGTGATACGATTACCACATTCACTCCCCTAATGATGCTGAAAATCTTACAACTTTCTCCTTGAAATACATTATGCATAAAAATACATGAGCATAATAACAAAGTAACACACCCGGACTCTGCTCCTCTTGATATGTTGATAAATCTGTATGTCAAGTCACACCGGATTGAATACCAAGAAGTGGGGGATGGTGTGGCCGTAGAGTGGGAGAAATCCCATCGTGACGCTTAAAAAGAACATACAAAGCATCCCAATTTAGATATTGACTTAACTTTACTATGTCCCAATTAGGTTGTCCAGTGTGCGACCCAAAGATGCTCAGAGATTTTCTTTTGTAATTTTTGCAATTACATATCATATTGAAATTCTCATCCAATTTGGAGATAAATGCCTTTGAAAATAACTTATTTTTTCTAAGAGATGACATATAATCTTAGGAACGAATGTTTTTAAATGTTTTTCATTGGGCATATCAAGTGATGTTATTCGATCTTCAATCACTGATCAAATTGATTGTTTCATCAAAAACATGTACAATAATGTATAACAATGAAACGATATTCTTCAATGAATACAATAAATGAAAAATTAAATATGCAAATGAAATAATTATTTCTAAAAAATTGTGTAACTACAGAACAATAACACAGGAGTAGAGTTTAACCCCCAGTGGTACAGTATCCTATTGTTCCGTACTATGTCGAAAGAATTTGTGCTGTTGTAGTTATTGCCGCTGTGCACCCCGATTGCCGTAGTGTACCAATGTTTTCCGGAATGTTGCCGCCCTGCGTCATGTGTACCGCTAATGTCGTATGCCTACCGCTAATGTCGTATGCCTACCGCTAATGTCGTATGCCTATCGCTGATGTCGTATGTCTACCGCTAATGTCGTATGTGTATCACTGATGTGTCGGATTGAGCACTCTTAATTTTTGCAACGGATAATGTTATTGTGTACAAATTGGTGAAACATTTGGTTGAACTCTACTAATGATATGACAGCAAAAGAACTCAAAGAAAAATATGTTTGTGTATAGACTGCGAATAACTTTAATATTGTCTTACAAAATGACCCGTGAGGCCTTGGTGCCATTTGGTTCAAAACTGAAGGCACATACTTTTCATCTCTTATTATCCAGATCAAATAAAATATTGTGTAGCGTTGCATGAGCTTGTATTTTCGGGGCACTATGCATTAACACACTAACACATGGTTGTCCCGAAATACAAACCGCTAAGCTGCAAATCGTATGCCATGCTAACTATATACAAGCGTTTTTTCCCGAACGCAATTAAGGCGTAAGACCTTTTTTATGAGATGTATACTGTCAAATAACACTCTTTGTAAACCGGCCGTCTTAAAAGTTCTTTGGCCACATATTATCATTAGAGTACAACAAGGGTCACCATTTGTACATCACTATGTATCCGTTGTAAAATTTAGAGTGTACCACTGATGCGTAATATCACTATGGTGTCCATAAAGTTTTCGCAGTAGATTAGCGTTCGTAGGCTCGTAAAAGTGGCAATTTTAAAACTGATCATTGTCATTTTAAAAAATACTAGGCCTCTACTTTAAATGTTTTTCATAAAACTTTAACTCACTCTGAAATTGAGCACTGCCATTAAATATAAATTATGCGGTTTTGTTAAATATGTCTTAATGATTATGACAACCAACACAATATTTTTAAAAAAAAAGCAACTTTACAATTATTAACTTTCTTTTTATATTTCCCTGTACTTTCATTTCTTCACGCAGTTGAAAGTGTTGGGAGTCTGGCCCCTCGAAACCTTTAATGCCTGATATCCCCTATTTTGTCGGTAATGAAGCCTTAAATTCCCTAGCAATATGTAGATGTCGAGGAAAGTCATTTAAGAAAACAATATCCCCCTCCTTCCGAGTCTTGAAACCATATTTATATGCTGAGCTTAACGACTCAGAGAGTGGGGCACTCTCAGCTATTATATATCTATGATGCACCTGGTGTTTTTAGGATTTGATGTCATTGTGGAGGGATAAACCATTCGCCATTTTCAGGCTTATTGTACCACAGATCGGATTTTTTTCTCAAGTTACGATAAATAAGAGAAAAAAGAGAAAAATTAAAAGAATTTGAAACTTTTCGACACACACACACAAACAGACACACTAACAAAGACCGTAAACAAGAGGCACGTCAACACCAGACGATTGTGAAAGGGAGTAGGATGACTATGTTTAATTACACTAATTGGAAAGTAATACAACAACATAATATCCAACGAAAGTGTTGCGTCATAAAATTAAAAAAGCGAAAAATAATAGGTGACACTTGTAACGAAATATCTTATATGAACATTTCTTTGTTAATTTGTAAAGTTAGTAAAATATGTATGGGATTAGATGAATAAGGTAATAACAGTCAAGTTTTTCAACCAATTATTGAACTATAAGAAGCGAAGCTTTTTGCTTTTACCAGATAGGATAAGACTGAAAATATTATGTGAATAATCTAATAATGCTCATCCAAAATTTTCGATTGGAAATTAAATATGGATCATCCAAATCGACTCATCGAGTAAATTATGAGTTACGTTAAAGATCAATTGAAGATATCATTGGCTAGGAGTGACATTCCAACAAATCCAAACCATTTTTGTGAACATTTTTTAGAAAATCACTTGTAATGATTTTAAAAGTTAGATTGGGTGGAAATACCGAGTTTTTTTTAACACAGGTTTGTAACAAAAGAACCCTGTTAAGTACTTAAATTGTATTAATGCACAACATAATCCACGAAAGTGTTGCTTAACTTTATAAAATCAAACAAAGCAGAAATAATTTATGTGCACTTGTAACGTAATAGATTTATTATATTTCCTTTGGAATTGTAAATTAGTAAAATTGTATGGGATGACTGAAATAAGGTTTTAATAGTCATTTTTCAAAAACAATTTAGCATAGATAGCTATTTGGCTTCTGATAGATCAAATAAAAACCGAAAATTATATGTATCAAATCTAATGATCAAAATTCCGATTAGAAAATTTAAAGATGAAATTATCAAAATCTGTCTATTTGTAATGAGGGTTTTTACGTTTTAAGAAAGTTAAAATTATGATATCATTAAAAAAAGGAGTGACAGGAAGAAACTAGACCTTGGAACCGATCTAACACGACGGCCTAAATTAGGCGATGGTGATCCCTCTTAATACCACCTGCGTTAGTTGACCTTTGACCCCTGTAGCCTTGACCATATGTCCACAATGTCATTAACTGTATTTTTTATGTGTTAACACGTTACGATGACCTTATTATTGACGTTTCAACTCAAATCCATCAGATCAGGGATTTGACATGTGACTGTACCTTGCTCTGTATTTGCGATGTCACAAGAATATTCCTGATAATTTCACCCTCAATGTAGCTTGTTTGTAGATGTTTGACCTTGACTTGGACCGTGGGGGTCGAGACTATCATAAACCTTCCCTACCATTAATGTTCACACTGTAGCAATAACGGGCTTTATATGTGTTCTGTAGGCGAGATATAACCCCAAGTTGGTGTTGTTATTGTTTTTAGGATGTTTTTTTTTAGCACAATTGACCATTTGACCCCTTAAATGACATTTGACCCGATATAAAAAAAAAACCTCATGGACATCGCAAAAATGGCATTGTCAATTGACATAAAAAATTCTACGTGCTTAGTCTGGAGATAAAAATTTCTGAATTTATTTAGATTAAAACCGGAAGTGGACATGTAAATGACATTGACCCCACGAAACAAAATATTTGCCTACATTGGGCAACATAAATGCAAATTGCAACTGAAAGTTAGACACTCTACTAGTTTGGATCTTGAGATAAAAAAAAATTAATATTTTAATATTTGGTTTTTGACCGGAAGGACCCTTAAGACCTTTGATCCCAACCAATGTGGACAACCGAGAACCTTGTTCGTAACAATGCATTGCGTCACTCTGCTGGTGTAATTGTAAAGGATCAGCGATTTTTTAAATAGTTTTTTTAATTTTTTGGGCACTTCAGCCGGAAAATGACCCCCTAATGACCTTGACTCCTTATCCCTGAACTCCCTAGATGAGGCATGGGTTCAATGGTTACTCAAAAATGTTTGGGTTGTTATCGGCGTAATCCTGTAGAAGATATTTTTGACAAATTTTAAATTACATATTTGACGCCTGTGGCCAGGTCAAAGGTCGACAGGGGTCAATGTATGTGACATAATGGGACGATTAGCGGTCCATTGTGTGTAAGTCTGGTAAGAATATGTCAAACCATGACGAGCTAGCGCAAGATTTAAAGTGTTGCCAGAAAGAAAGAAAGATGAGAGAGCCGGTGTGGGGGGTGGGTGGGTGGGTTGCGTGCGTGAGTGTGGGGGTGTGCGCATTTGAGTTTTGAGATCCGAAGGAGTAATGGGTTCGTGGTTATAGTGTACTCCCCACAATTCTTATCAAGTTAATTGATGCCATTGCTCAATGCATTTTAATCAGATTTTTAAGGAAGAACTTATACTGCATACAGCAGTCCGAAACTTGAAGCATTGTTTACTTTAAGTGAAGATAAGTGAATTAGTGAAGATCCATGTCGCAATTCTTAGCATAATCAAAGCACACTGAAAGCGCATTAAGGTTAATAAGATTTCCCTTAATGACAGTGAATCCTGTTCTGGGGAGGTAAAGTAGTCCCTGCTCATGGTATGCACGCAAACATGCTTTATTCGGAGTTATACGAAGCAAAGGACTGTTTGAGTCTGTATACATAGTACCAAAAACATTTTTTATAAGATCTATTTTGGTGGTTAATAACTATGATCTGATTATTAATCTGCATGTGGATTACTTCATCGATTTAAATGGACACATAGTGCACTTTTCCCATATCTGAATGGCCGCCTGTTTACAGTTTGAAAAACCTTCTTGTTAAAAGGTTCAAGGCAAAATATAAGTGTAGCTTGAAGTGGTGCCAGACAACTCTGCGCGGAGGCTACTCTATTTCCCTATGGTTATATTACGTTGGGTAAACCCCTCCGTGTACTTTTGCTAGGGGGTTCGCCACATTTCTCGCCCTGTACCTTCCCAGCATTGAATAAGGGCGGTGGTGTCATAAATTACAGCGTCCTGTGATATAGTGTCTTAGTGATTAATTTGGCAGCATCATTTATTTTCAAATATAACCCATTGCTGCTACGCTTGAGAGGCCTATATGTTGGTAGCTGGGACACTCTATTTGAATGGACTCTCAGTTTCGTGGCCCCCGGGACCCATTTTACACCTGCACCGGGGTGGAGAGTAGAATTGGGTAAAGAGCCTATTACTCAATGGCCACAACACGTTGGATGCAGCGGGGCCCGAACCCCAAACCTTTGGAGTGTGGGCCGAATGTTCAATCCACTGGTCACACGTGCCCTCGTTGGAATTAATAAATTCAAACGTTATCTATGAAGTAGTGAGGTAGATAGGGGTATTTTTTATGACCACGGTTTTAATCTTAAAGAGTAAATTTTATATTATATCAAAAGAAATAACTTGTCTGCACTTGCAATCTATATTACTTCTTTTTTCCAACGTTAATGAATCGTTAACTTATCTAGCTTAACTATACAGCCAATTACAGTTTGGAGAGAAAAACAAATAACACCCAGTATATGAACGGAAACACGTAATTCCTCAAAGTATTCTGTCAAGCATTTTGTGACTGTGGTTTTCCGTTCACAGTAACCTTGATAAGGAAATTTAAAAAATTCAATTGTCTGTTATTGGTATGGTTTGAATCGTGGGAATTACATTGTTCCCATCATTGAAACGACGAGCTGTTTAAAGCATTATCAACGCGTGTGCTTGAACACAGAGGATCTGCGATAATTCCCCAACGATAACATCTTTCAGTACAACACCTGTTTGTTTGTACTATGCGCTTCAAGTTACACAAATAGCATGAATAGAACTTTCTTCCGACAAACCTAGGGTTTCAATTATCTCTTAATATCAACTTTATTCTTCATTTCATTCGTTCAAAATCACTGCTAAGGGCATACACAGGTATAGTAATGTTAATGAGGATAGAGAGATCAACATTTGAGATGGCTTACTAAAATTGATATGGGATATGGAGATTCTTATTATACCAGTAGGAATTTAAATGCAACAGAGGCGTAAACCTTCTAAAGGTAATGAAACAGGCGGTTAAGGCCTTTAATGTTCGTTACTCTAGAAGTTGGGATTTAGAGGTTGCGAAATATCCGTTAACCAATGCCGACATAATCCTCTAAAATCGACTCACTTTGCCATATCAATTACATTTAATCTACCAAACATACCTCTACACCCTTTGGCATATAGCTAGAAAACGCTATCTTGAGCAACTTTGCCTCATCCAACAAAAGAGGTTGGATGAAAGAAATTTTGAGAAAAAAGCACTTGCAATTTGAATCTTAAAGGGCTTTTAGTTTCAAATTTGGCGTTGCCCCCTTCATCTCTTCCGTACAGCAGGCCACAAGTAGTTGTTTGCATGGAAGAGTAATACTAACGCAGTGGATGTTTGTTACAGAGATGGACCAGTATATTTAGCTCGTCACACATTGCCGAGCCCGAGCCGGTATGCGATTTTGATTGGCCATTTACTGATTATCTGGACGATCACGTATTGTGTATTGTCTGTGATTGTAAACATAGGCTACTTACAATTTCAAAGTATACGCATATACCCATGATACAATTGTTTCTGTCACAAATGTTCCTATATACTCACACATCACTTACTGGGGGCTATCTACACACGAGCAATCGAATTGGCTTGCATGGTGTATGACATACAGAGAGTACGTGTTACTTATGCACACTGCACAGCCCACAGCGTATACTCGTTCGGTCTTGAGTCCTTGAGGGTGACGTATACGATGACGCGACTCTGCATTCGCTTAGCATTTCGATTGTGCCGCGCTTTATTCACGTCGTGTTTGCAATTGAAATGTCAGCGCGTGCGTTTCTAGGGTCCAAAACCTAACGCGCACAGGGACGTCACCCTCAAACTTGAGATCTAAATATAGGGAGTGCGGATACGAATACGCTTCAATCGCGGTTTCTATTGCATCGCCACGTGTCACAGCCTAATAACGCGCGATTCCATTATGCAACTGACGTGCACGCACTACTCGATATATTTGTTTTTACAATTCCGCAACAATCATGCTGTATGGCATGAACAAAAAAATGTGCATCGTGCATACAGTCCACGCACGTTCACACACATCTGATCTTGGAATTACCTACATACATTTGATGCGATCTGGTCCCTGTTGTAGATATCCCACTGGTATTGTTTTTTCGGTCTTACATTTCCTTGTGTGAACATGAATCTGGTTGTCTGGAACATTCCGCTCAGTGTTTCTTCTTTAAGCCTGTATGACACAATATTGACGCAATCGGTTGCAGATTTGACGCGTGACCACATACGATTGGAAGTTAAGAACAGCATGACTCGTCTGACTCATTGGCCGAGTCCCGATTCACTCCGACTTTGGACTCATGCTCGTGACTCGGACTCGGGTCCCATGGACTCGACCTCAGGGCCCCTGCCAGGACTCGGATTCGCCGCAGACTCCGACCTGCTGGACTCGGACTCAATTTAACCCCAGTGGACTCTGACCTTCAACAAAACTACAACACACCTGAGATCACTCTCCCAATACTGGCAATACTATTAGTTTGAATGGTTCAACCAGATCCCCATGATTTGTTTACATGCCTCAATCTTCTCAAATATATAAATTGCTGACAAATGTATCTAAATCAGATGAATCTAGGATATTAAATAGTCCAAATGCACCATTCTCCAGTAATTTTGTGAATGCTAAAAATCAAAAAGTCAAAGATACATTGGAACTTAAAGGGGGAATGGCCCGATTTGAAGGATATGAAGTTTTCATCTTTAAAGATTGGCCTTCACCCCCAAACTGATTTGTAAAGTTTCTCGCCGCTATTCAATCCGTTTTTTGGCCGTGAGAGCTAAAAACGTGATTTTGTAAGCCCGTAGAGTACTTTGTAAAATTAATATTGGTCGACCAAATTGGGGCACATTTTTCCCTCATACTTCCAAACCAATATTACCCTAAGATTCACAGGGTAATGGAAAATAGTCGCTTTTCTTCTGATACCAAAGTATTGACCACTTCCTGTAAAATTTGGGGGGGGACTTCTGGGTGACGAGTCTATTAGTCGATCGGACCATGTACCTTTAAATATATGCTGTATGTTTATTGTTTACATACCATCAATGCACGAGCAAGCATAAAGCAGGGCGGTACAACGCCATATACTTTGCGAAAAGCGTTTGAAGATCGTACTCGCGTGGAGTTGTTAATAGCTGATTGAAGAGCCACCGCTATCTTTAGCAATCTTTATTGATAATAGCAGCATGCGCATAAACAATTGTGTTGCCTTCAAGAATGTCGCTGTTGACGATTGCTGAGATAATGACCTTCACCGTCCCTGGTAATGAACTTGGTTTTCCCAAATTCACCATACGCTCGATCTATATGAGCAATAAATATATAATTCCGTTCACTGTCATTTTATGTTCAATCAATCAAGTAATCAAATTTATTTTGTGGTTTATATCACATCATCACATCAAAGAGTGAAATACAAGAATCAAATTATAGTACAATTAAAATGGGATTCCACAATGGAAAATCAAGATTTATATAGGATATAATTGAATTAGAAAGAGTGATGTTGCTATCCTAGGTGGGACTGACGCGCCGGGATCTTTTATCATACCATACGAAATTTAAGTGTATAGAGGGCATAAATCCCTAATAAGTAAATGAGATTTTTTGCCTTTTGCAAGATCCTCCATCATTATATAAGTTGGCCCGTATTCAAAAACGAAACGATGTTTACACTCGAAAGAGAAGAGAAAAGAAGAGGCCTGAAGATACTCATAAATATTACTAATGAAAAAAAATAAAAAAGAAAACATGAAGATTTCAAATGGGACGTTGGACTATGTGAGACAAGAAGAGAAGGAGAAGGCATTACAGAACTCAAAAGAGGAGGGTGATTTTATAACCATGGTAAAACCGAAGACAATTAGATGCCAAAGAAATAGGATTTTTGATACCTCCAAAATGCCATGAAATCAAGCGCTATTCAAACAGAGTTCTATCACTCCAGGCAGGTACAGCTAGAAGGAAGTTGTCAACTATGTGTAGTCTTAAGTGTATGCTTCCTCCAGTGAGTATGATGATGAGGCAGTGGATATGTACGAAGACATTAGTAAGGCGATAAATGAAAGCAAAACCAGCTCTACCACAAATGGTTGATTTCAACGCCAGAATTGGAAAGTGCCAACCCAGAGAGCAAAACATCACGGAAAAGTATGGCACTGGAGATAGAAACAAGATTGAGTATGCTACAGCAAAACTGATTGCAAATGCTTTCTTCAAGAAGGACAACAGATACTGGGCATAGGAAAGCCCGGATGGGAAGACTAGGAACCAAATTGACTATGCACTCAGTAGCCAACGTGAAATAATGCAGAATTGTGAGGTTACATTAACAAATGTAGATATTGGCAGCAACCACAGGATGGTAAGAGCAAAGAAACTTTAAGCAAAAAACTGGCAAGACTTAAATTCATCAAGAGAAAAACAAACAGAATATACTTAAACGAAAGGAAAAGAAACGAGAATTTCAACTTGAGGTGAAAAATAGTCTTAGAAATGGAAGAGATATATATAGACTCAAGATGTAGCCCTATAACCAGTATAGTGACAGAAGTGGATGAGAAGCGACACCGTAAGAGAGGACAAAAACAAGACAATGGAATATTATTAAAGCGAACAACTAAACATGGAAAGGGAGAAAATCAGATTTTACAGATTAATCACCTGCACAGAAGGCAGAGTACCGGGAACTTGTGAAGGAGGTGAGGAAGACAAGGTGGAATAGAAGACGGAGAAGAATACGAGAACAAATTCAGACCATCCTAGAAAGTGGAAAGGGACCAAAGCAGATCAGCAAAATAAACAGCACAAAAACAAGAATCAGTAAAACGAAAATAACCAGAACTTCAAACTCAAAGGAAAGTACATCACACTCCGTGTCAACAGATCAGACTGATATTCACATAATAATAGGAACAGGTAGAACTAGCAATTAAACAAATGAAGGACAATAAAGCACCTGGCACAAAAGATCTATCCAGTGATTTCTTTGAGACAGGTGTTACAGAAATCATCATACAACTAACCGGTCTTTATAACCAAATACTGAATACCTAGAGCCTAGAAGGAAGCCAAAGGATAATTATTTTGCACACGAACGGAATAAAGCAATCAGAAATTACACCGGCAAATTAGCTTGCTGTCATATGCTTACAAGATTTTCAACCCGCATAATTTCAACTAAATCAGAGTGTCTTCGACGAAACCAGTCGCAGGGAGCAAGCAGGATTTAGAGAGGGCATTTCTACAATTTATCATCTACAGGCATTGAGTCAAGTGATTACGAATTGACGCTCTGCAGAGGTTACATTGATTGTAAGAAGGCGTTTGACTCTATAGAACAGTAATGTATTTACTGCACTGAGAAAAGTAGGCGTAAATGAAGGATAATGTAAAAAATCATGAGGACATTATACACAAATGCAACAGCCACAATATACATTGACCAGGATACCTCCAAGCCAATACAAATAAACAAAGGGAGATACAATTTCGCCCAAAATCTTCACAACTGCCATAGAAAAAGATGATGTGGCTCTGACAATAAAATCTGTAAAGGCCATGGAAATATAGGTGCCTACGGTCACCTGGAGGGGAAACCTGGTCGGTGAGGTGAGGTGATATGTGAAATCCGTTATTGTCGTTACGGATTCCTCCATAGAAACCTGAATGTTGAAAATGCACCCTGCACAGCACACATAATTGGTATAGGGAAAATGCACATAACTCGATTGTTTGTGATGTCATTACTCCCAACAGAGGCCTGTTTTGGGTAAAGTATCTTTACAGAAGGGAAATTGCAATTGTTATTTTTCTATTATTACCAAAATATTATACTTTTGTGAAACCTAATGCAGGTCCATGCAGCTTCAAAAATCAGTGTTTTGAACCTCACTGCCTACAAGGCCTGCAGGCGGGGCCTACATGTATTTACTAGGCACTTGTATCTTCATTCACTAAAGTATCTGCTCAGGTAGTTGCATTCGACCCTTCTGAAACCCGAGCCATAATTTCAAAACAATCTTGATAGTTCACTTTAGGTGCTATCAATCTTCATATGCGAATAACCAGCCGGTCCAGCGAGATTCACCTCATGCTTATGCATATGATTGCAACGGCTTAGGGCGTGGGTGCGTATGTTTATGCACTAACTTCCATTTTCACGGGCTCACCGGCGCCGGTAATGGCTGAGGGAAATATGTCAATGACTCGTGTAAGCAGGAGCGTAGCCAGTGGGGGGCGGGGGCCCCCAAATTTGACAGGGTCCGCTTTAATGATGTTTACGGTCCGCTTTGCCCAGGTTTAAGGTCCGTTTGTCAATTAAAAGTTTTGATCTTAAGGTTGTGGTGCTGGTATATGAATTAATATCAATATGAAATTATGTTTTTGTTACTATCTGTTGTTTTCTCAGGCTGTGATGATTTTTTCTTTCTCCGCCCCCCCCCCCCACCCTCCGCCCCCCCACCCCCTCCGCTCATTGCATAATTTTGGAGACGACGCTGAAAATTTTGGGTCAACGCGCCTAGCGCGGCGAGCCGAAAATTTTTTTTTTGGTACGCAAAGTCCGCTTCTGGCAAATCCGCTCCCCCCCCCCCCCCCCCCACGATAAATTCCTGCGACGGGCTGATGTATGACATCATCCTAATCATAGTTTGTCACTGCTCCTGTTGAGCTTGTTTGTAAAAATGTACCTTTAAACCCCCATCAGGTGTGTATGAGTAACTTCACACTCACAATCTTCGAGCGACATCGAAAACAATCTGAAGCAGAGCATATCCAACATTGTAAACTTGTGTCGCAAATTAGCAATCTATTTTTCCCAAAAAAACCCATACTTCCCCGTAGATTTTGTCTTTTATAAACAGTACTTGAATTTTGCCGGGGCTGCTTGTTTATATCGTCAAAAACGATTCTTTTGTTGACCATTCAAACTTGAGATCGTCTTTTTTCATAAGCTATTTAACTGTTTGACAGAAGAGCATTGCACGCTTTGAATTCTTTTTATTTTGTCTCTCTTCTATTCATTGCTTACACACGTTTTATTTCTTTGTTTTAACTGGCCTAAGGTCACATAACTATGGCACAGCTAGCTTGCAAAGGCGAGCAGACTATGGTCTAGATACTTTCATCGCTTAATTCATTATTTAGCAATAACACACATTTTAAGTCTTTTCACCACTTTTTAGGGTAAAATTTTGAATGGGTACTGTGTCAAGTTTACACCTTTTTTGACCATACACACCTTACATGCCTTTTAATGTTCACCAGAATAAATACATTAGGATCATTACACAGTAGCACTCCAGTAGTATTATGGTTTTAGGTTTGAAAGTTTGAAACTTGACAATCAGTTTCTTTTACATAAGTGGCATTTTCCTGTGATCTACTGGCTATTTTACACAACTCTCTTCAATAATTTAAAGACAAAATAATGATGTAATCTTACAACACCTAAAATATAAAATATCAAATAAGTTCTTAAAAAGCTTTACATCAGTTACATTTTTTTGAAGGCCACGCTTGTATATTGTATATTAAAGAAAATGCAAATACTAGCTTAGGTGATGCGAGCATGTAGAATTTATGTTACATAAGTTTTTTTTTTAAGATCTACCGAGTAAAAGAATAACGTATCTATCATGCGACAAGAACTCGAGAGCATAACCGAAGGTTTTTTTGCGTAGAGAATGATCCGTCTGTTTAATAGTACTTACGTGTAAAATAATAGTTAACATATTGTTAACAAATGGAATCTAGGCGCTCATCAAGCTCCACGAGGTACCTGGCGAGAACACGAAGGGAGGACAAAGACATTCATTTTAAATGGCATTTCGTATTCAGACTCATCCCCCCTGCCCAAAATACCTAAAAAAGTTTCAATTTTTTATACAAACTATCTGACCGTGCCTAATTACAGTATGTGGCCTAACTTATGGTGCAAATTTATCTAAATTACTCTCAAGAAATTCCTAATTTTGAATTTTCTGTCCCAAAAATGGCCTATAGTAATCGTGACTACAACATTTGTTCATAACATCACATGCCTCGTCATAAGCCAATAACTTACATTTTTGGCAATAAACTTTTCCCGAGGATATCGAGTGAACTATAATAAAACTAATGTTTTACGATCACGAAATGCACCTTAATCAGATTACGTTTATGGGAATTTTAGGAAATATCTGTCTCCATTGCAACTTGCCTTAGTAGTCCAATGCCTATTTCGTCGTCGAACTGATGTTGTTATTTATTTCCTTTTTCCATACCGGAGTTCCAATACCTAGAGGATAATGGCTTTTTGCCTCCATCATTACGAACAGATGATCCACCCGAGATTCTGGAACTAAAGTTAAATGCATTGTAAAATTTCACATTCTTCAAATACCAACTTCGGGACACATGGATAATACTACTAGGAATACTATGTGGAAGCCTCGTTGTGGATTTCCGGATATATTAAGGTTTGCGGATAATGTGAATGCAAGTGGAACACAATACACAGAAGGAAAAGATAATGGCTGCCGGGGGGTTCTACAAATGGAGTCGACATAAACCTAACATATGCGTAGTTTACTTAAACCTTTATTATCTATTTTACCTGGTATGTGCGTCCTCTCGAGTTCTCGTCAGGTCACTTTGCTTAATTGGCAAGAATAAACCTTCATCTGTAAGCATATCACAATAGACCTGTCCGGATAGACTAACCATGTTAAACCAATTTTTTATATCATGCCCTAGTCAAAATCATCAACGCGTGTCGCGTAGGTCGACACTTTTTCACTGTCAGTCTGAGGTTTCTCCAAAAGTATACCGTACAATAGTTTTCTATGGTATTTTTATTTGTTATCATCCTTTCATTTTCTTCTTCAATATTCTTCAAATTTACAATAATGCTCATCAGCTTTAAGTCTTTCGGTGTGATCTTCTGAGTGAAGTGAGGCCATATAGACACACTAGAACATTGGTATGTATTCTGCCATCTACGCGTTACCTCTCTTTGCTTGAAAAAAATAAATGCAAAAATGATAATGAATAAATGACCATAACACAAACATGTCACAAAAATATTTAGGCCTTTCTGTCACACGCAACAGTTTATTTTGATATATCAGCTGTGGAATCAATATTGTATTATATATATATAAACGCTTCTAACGATTGGAATCGTCCAATCAGTGAAAGGTACACTAAATCGGAAAATAGTTCATATCTAAATCAAAACGCCATCTTTTGGACAACACTTTTATAGTTTCTGGACTTAATTAGCAATATAATTTATTTGTACAATTTCTATTGTAACTCGATAATGTCAGTCACCTTTTGGCTGCCATATGATTACTAAAAACATGAATATGAAAGTTGCCGACATTTACACCAACAATAATTTCCTTTAAAAGAAAATAACTTTCAAAGATTAGATGTGATGCTATAAGAATCCTGATGAGCAGACTGTCTGTTGCTTTTGGATGATACGCTTTTGAGGAAATTAGTTAGTATATTAGATCGTTGACAAGGAATGTAGGATGGATTTGAAATATGAGGAGTCAAGAAGTACTCAAAGATGCCTACTCAAAATTTTGGTAAGACATGTTTAAAGTTTTAATTTTCCATTAATCTATACATTTACTTAAGTAAAATTGGCTATAAATCGCACTTTGTGGACTAAGGCCATTCATGTTAGGTTTGGCCGATGACATTATGTTTCCGCTTATAAGGCAAATTTCAGAATGTCGCAGATGGGTGTATAGTGGGCTCCGGTAAATGGCCTTATCTTAATGCATTATACAGTGTGTACTCTTAATATAGAAACCATCATGGTGTCAAATCAAAACCGAGTAGGTCTCGGAAGCTACGGGTCATCATTCCCTGAATCAGTCACCACTAACGTACTATATACCTACCGCCTGATGGGTTTTTTTAATTGAAACTTTTTGCTTTGTCCTCTTATTTTTATTTTGAAGCTAAGAATTTTCCCCTTGATTATATGTTTTTTTTTTTATATTTATTAGTTTTGTTTTTGCTTTTTTGTTGTGTTTTTGTTTTGGGGTGTTTTTTCTTCTTTATTGAATCCTTTCTTTGTTTGATTGTTTGTCTTGTTTATTTGTGGTTTCATTTTTTTTATATTTTGTTTTATTTGGAATTATTATTTCCCGAGTTTTTTATTCTGAACATGCAGGTTCCAAGTTATGGTCACGTAGGGGTTGTTCGATATGTCTAGGAAGGTGGCCTGAAATCTAAACTGCAGTGCTGGAATTAACGTCCCGTACCAGCTTGAGAAAGTTGTTACGAACATGATGAACAGGACGGACTACCCACAGAAATCCGATCACATGTAGTACAATATGGTATCGCATACATAGGGACGTGGTGTTTCTAATTATCCACTTGAACTGCCTGGCTATCCTTTACAAGCTGACTCTAAGATTTGGAATTTATTTTATTTTTTTTTTTTGTTTATTAAAAGTAGTCATCCAACCAAGGATATTCCGTCAAATGCTCCAATTCCCAAAGTTTAAATGAACGAATTTGGATGTAGTACATATTTAAGTGGAGTCAACGTCCATTCGGGATCTTGTTTTCCGTTGAACAACAAAGGAATAAAATCCAATTGGCCGTTTTCACCTAGGTTCCAAGAACTAAGTATAAAGGGTGTAGCATAATTTTGGGATAAATCGTTTTTCAAACAAAGAATATTGTACGATCAGAGTGAATGCATTATCATGCATTGAACACTCATACATTTTTATCAGTTAAAGGCACCAGAACTTATTATGTTGTGGGTGGAAATGAGGGACTCGCTCTCTGGGGACAATAATCATGAAAATGAAATTCAGTCATGGAAATTTGGGGGAATTTTGACTGCTGAAACAATGGAACAGCCTATATACAATTCTGTGGGGGCAATGTGTGGACAACCCTCTAATGTGGAGGGACATATTTAACCTTCCCCTATTCCCCACTGCCCAATCATGCCAGGAAAGGAATACAATGAAGAAAGCATGGTTCACTCAAAGAGCATAAAGGAAAGATGTTGTGTTCAAAGGTCTCAGTGTACTTTCAAAACAGGGTCTTTTGTATGTTCTATCATCTAAGCTAAAACCTGGATTAAGCTGAGACAACAAAGACTGTTTGGAATTGAAATTTCCCAATGCTAACATTTTTATGAGCTATTGCACCTTCTAAAAGTATAATTAGTTATATCACAAGAAGCCACACTTTATACACTTTTTATTTTATTTTCAATAAATAATATCTTGAAGGTGATTTTTCACATTCAATGTCACTTTGTTGATTTCAGTATAGCCGACACTGGCCCAACGGTTTGTCAACTGTCTCAGATATCGTCCAATAACTACCTGAACCAGACCCTCACCACATTCTACCAACAAAATCTCATAAAAGCTGGAACACTACTAAAAAGCATCTGTAACAACTCCAGTTTATATGAACTGAATTTGTGGCCAAAAATTTTAATCTTGATTGTATAAGTGTTTTTTGGGACATCGTAGTTACTGTTAGCCAATCTTAATTGAACGATTCCATACTTTGCTCTTGTTTATATTTCTCTTCGTACATAGATTGAGTAAAAATGTACGTTAGTTGATTATTGTATGGTTACGTATGAAACGCCACGATGTGCACCGATTCAATAGAATTTCAACAATTTCAAGAAAAGAATGGTTTGTTCTTTTAACCACGAAACTCCTCCCCATAAAAATAAAAACATTATTTTTTTGTCAGAAGAAATATCCAAACGCAAGCCCCCAGTTGGGGCTTGGTCCCTCGCTGTACATAAGAAATGAAACGTTGAATGTAGTTGTCTGATCAAAATGAAAAGATCTTACATCAACCTGACGTCCTACATGATCAATCAAACAGTCTAGAAGTTGCCAAATTCCTTACCCTTTTCTAACTTGATGGCTCTCTTATCATGTTTATCTAGCTTTATGGTGTTCGATTTGTGTTGTTTTTGTGTGTAATTTAAGTTTCAAAATCCCTAGTGCAAAAACAGTTCTATGTGTATTCGGTGTCAGAATCAACAACTTTACTGTAGCCTACTTGGTATAATTGCCTAGAGTGTTCTGAAAACTTAATGTTCTTTTGAAACCACACGCTAGCCCCCCAATTAAAACACGCGTCTCATATTAATTGATAGGTGGAGTGAGGCAAACTGTTTTTCTCACTAACATCTAAAGCTCGCCATATGTAGTAACAACCTTAATCATAAAACCGAGTTTGAGTTTGCAACCTTGACTGGTTTCTTTGGTTTGCCACAATTCGGGGGTTTAAATTGGGATTTTTAATAAAAAGATACCTACAAGTGGTATCCTCAGGTTGTTTTCATTCATGCAAGTGAAAAATTGCAATCACTGTAACTTTAGGAAAGGTATCGTAATAGTTTGTAAAATGCCTACAAGAATGTTTTCGATTTGCTCTTCGTTTTTTGGAAGTAAGACGTTATGTGTTTTAAGAAGTCTTTCCGGCAATGTGTTTTTGTCCTTCTTCTTTCTTTTCGTTTCTTTTCTGCTTTCGTAGATCCAAATAGTTGGAGAATATCTTCGTATTGAGGTCTTTCAAACGACATATTTTATTTCAAATAAGAGCATTGACTGTTACGAAAAAAACACCGCGAAAAAGGGCATGTAATTTTTTTTACTTTATAATATTATTAATGACTCCCAATGTGTGTTGACGCTATTACTCATTGACATTGATAAATCATTCCAATATTATATAATGATAATTGTTTGCAAATACTAGTTTTAGTGGCTGTTGACGACATTTTTGATCCTGTTGACATCGTATTCATAAATACCATTTAAATGTGTTATTGGAAATACTGGGTGGCATGACAGCCGTTAGGTAGAGTGGTATTTTAACACAGTGTCGCAAATAGCATAACATATTTGAGAACAGAGGACGGGAGAATAATAATATAAGAATAGATGGTGGAGGTCATACACTATATAGGCTAGTACGTCATCCGACGAAATAATTGGGGAAGAGTGGTGATGTTTTTCGGTTACATAAAAATGATACCAAAACGGGCCCTTTGTTACTCATATTAATTATGTTAACGATAAAACATCACCAAATATTAAATATTTTTCAATTTCGATGATACCACGATTTTGTTTGATGATCCAAATATTGAGAGCAAGAAATTTTTATAAGTAAGGATCTTGAAGAATTAATCAATGATTAGTAAAACTAATTTTTTGGTATTATGTGTACCGGGGGGGGGGGGGGGGGGTCAGGGGTAGGCGTGGGCACAGTGTGGTCTAAACAAACTTAACTTTGTTTATTTCCGGGGGGGGAAGGGGGGGGGGGGGGGGGGGTGGGGGGGGCGGGGGGGGGGGGGGGGTGGGGGTGGTGGTGTGGGGTTGTGTGGTGTGGTGGGTGGGTGGGGTGGTGGGGTGGTTGGGGTGGTGGGGGGTGGGGTTGGGGGTGGGGGGGGGGGGGGGGGGGCCAGGGTGGTGAGGTTATCGTTCATCCACTTTAATTTATTGCACCTCATATTTCCTTATTTAAATTCCAGCACATTAGCATGTTCACCACTTTTTAAAAAAAGTATTTACATAAATACTCAAATTGGGATGTGAAACTTATAAAATCTCGATTACGAATTCACTCAATTCTATTTTTTCTCCGTTTTAATATTTAATATGTATAATACCTTACAACTACGTTATGGTTTGGGGGGTTTTATGTATAAATTAATATTGCAAATTTACCAATACATTAAACGGTTAGTTCACCAACATGCTGAGATACATAACTATGCCACAAAATAAATTTTAAAATTATCGTTGCCAAGAACAAAACAGTTTCTCTGATCAAACGATAGAACAGCTAACCCTAACTTAGAATCATATATACAATTTTAAAACAATCAAAATCCCTTACACCTTCCGAAAATCACTGAAGTCAAAACATAAAATTTATGTCTCGTATGACTAATGGTTTGGCATTGTGTCTTGTCTTAGAATTATTGAATCTCATGTGAAGTCAAAATTGTTTTATCAATAACGTTTCTTGTAAGCCGTGTCTCCTTTTTTCTCGCTTTGTTTGGTTACTTGTTTATGTAGTTGTGAATTGAGTTTAAATGCTGATGCACCCTCAATTCAAACAAACGTGTTTTTTTCATATGCTAATGTTGCCCTTACTAATCCCTGTCTGAATAGATTAAGCTCAAATCGAATCCTTCCTATAGAAAATCACAGGCTTACTCACACGATTCGAAATGTCTTTTTGTGTGTATTATTTAGAAACTCGTCAACTACAACTTAAAGATAGTCAACTAAAATGCTCAATTCCAAGTTTGAGACGATTTGGATTTTTCATTTGAATGCTTTAATATATGTATATTCCGTTTATACTCCAGTATCATATGGCCCCTGTTAACTAACTAAAAATGTTTCCTGCATTAAAAGTAAAATCTGATTCGTCGCAAACTCTGGAAGTGGCATTTTAGTGACCTATCTTAAGTCTAGTTTACCTATGCTACATTAATACCCAAAAAAATTAGATTTTTGAAATCTTTAAGTCAGCCTTTTAACCATTCTTCGTGGGGCCCATTTCGGGGGTGAGCGTGGCCTAGCGGTTAGGGTGCTTTTCCGCTTGCGCAAATTTACCCTCAAATCCCGGGTTCGTGTCCCGGTGGGGTCGTGGCACTTGCCGCGATTTATTCGGGTACTATCCACTGTCTGGATTTGATCTTGTATACCAGCTATTGATTAAATACAGAATACCGCGCTACCTGCATGGTTCACTTGGAATTGGGTGAATGGATCATGAAAGCTCCCGTCCCCCCCTTCGGAGGGGACGTTAAGCCGTCCGGTCCCTGTACAGAAGAGTCACAACTGTACATACATCGCAGCCAGTTTAAAATAGAGAAGGGTGAAAACCCTGACTGGTCCCAATCCGCCCCAGCCTCAAATGCGGGCCATGTTAGGAGCGTCCGATATCATGGATACATGCGGCCCTAGATCAGCACACAAGCTGAACAAATCCTGGCACCACCACAAATCCATTACAAATGACTTGTGGACACGAGCAAACAAACAATTTCTGGCCTTTTGGCCTCTTGGTCTTCCCCTCCATATCCCAATTTCGTATTCGTCCTTTCTTATGGACAAACCGTTCTTGCTTCCCATTGAGTTACACATCTTCCTCCTTGCCCACCTTTCTTTTCCCTTCCTTTTACAATAATACATCGGATACGGTATTTTTTAAACTTCATCCAGTTGAACTAAGAAAATGTATGCGTAGACAAAATTTACACGGCAAGTTGTGACATTAAAAAAGGTCTTGTATATATCAGCGACTCCATCAGGATCACAGTTTCTGAATGAGTTAAATATAAAATTGATATACAAATGGACACCTAACACCAAACGGTATTTTTGTAATTGTTAACCTTAATAGAACACGCTTTTTTGCTGGCTACCATGAGAACTGACACATTGAAATAACGGTCGAAAAATCAATTCCTTCTTATCAGCATTTATACATGTCGATGTGCTTTACTAACATATCTGTCTTCGTTACTTATTCAAATTTGTTCCCGCCACATCCATTATGTAATCGGCATATTAAACTGCATGTGCTGTGAAGATAACGGCTTTCTATAAATGAAGTATGTTGGGCATGCTCTATTTAAACTTCCTTGAGACACATGCGGGGTACTTAGCCAGACTATAGAGTATTTAAACACTGGTGTTCCCCCCCATAAGTTATTTAAAGGGGGATGGCCCTGCTTTGAAGTATTTAAGTGTTTCATCTTGATAGATCTGGGCCTTCACTCCAAACCCATCTGTTTCAGTTTCGCCTCGATATTTCAATCCGTTTTGACTGCGAGAGCTTAAAACGTGATTTTTGTAGCCCCATCGAGTACCGGTGTCCCCAAATCAAGCATCCTCCGCAAAGTTGGTGCTATAATTTTCAAACTTACTTGAGAATTATATTCAAAGTTGATAGGCAGATTCTGAATGCCGAACTAAGTTTCGGTTCGCGTACAGCCTGTCCATTGTTGTCTGATACGGTTCACTAGTTTGTAGGCAAAGGCTATTATTCCCGCTGTCAAATTCCCGCCTTCCAAGTTTGCCGAAATTCCTCGTTAAAGAGGTTCCATCTTAGAAAAGTTTTTGAATAAATGTCTGCTAGTACTACTCTGCCTTTTTTTTAACGTAAATTATTAAAATATTTGTCGTTATTGTTTTTTATTCGAGGTCGTTATCGTCTGTATTTTTTGCTCTACTCATATTTAGAACAGTAACTTAGCGACTTGGCCAAACTTAAATGTTTAATCCCTGTGTGTAACTGACAAATCCGTGTGCATATTGCAAACTTGGCAGTGAGGGATTAAATACCAGATTAATAGAAATGGTTGGGGCTATCATTTTCAAAAGTATTTTAAAAAGTGTTAAATGTTTCGAGATATTTGTAAAGCCCTATTCTTTCTCCCCTACTATTCAAATTTCATCTGAATTGCTTCACTGATTTTTAGAACAAAGGCATTACGTAACAAGCCACAATTAAGCCGTTCCAAGTTTGACTGATTAATACACAATCAAACTTGCTAAAGTAGTATGTTTTTAGCTTCTCTTCTCATGTCTCTATCCTTACCACTTAAGTTTGGTTCAATTAACCCAGCATAACCTTGTAATTAAATATTAAACCATTGAAAACTATATGTCTTTGACAATAAGGGAAATTGTTCTATGTTCACAATCCTCGACATCTGACACATTGTGTTTGATCAACTCAAGATGTTTAAGTGATTTATTTTGTTTGTTTTGTTGTTGTTTTTTCTATCAAATGGTCCATATTATATTCCCTAGGAATCCTTCAAACTCCATTCATACAATTTCAATTCATTTGTATTAATTCAATGTGGTATTTTGTATCCCTCCGCTGCAATTATGCAATATATCCACGCGGATTTATCAACACACTGAAGATACACATTAAATTTTGGCCAAGTTACTAATTCCAAATATGAGTGAGGAAAAACATTGCACGACGATACAAGACCGGAATAAAACACGTAATTACAAATATTTTAGTATTTTTAATTTTTTTTAAACAAAGACAGGATTAGTACAAGAGATTATTTTGTAGTTAAAAGACATTTTATTCCACGAGCTAAATGCAAACTTGAATGGGTAATTGACACGGGTTACATAATTGGCACTTTGTTTTCAAAACTAGTGAACAATATCATGCAGACAAAAAATTGGAAAGGATGTACGAAACTATTGGCATTCAGAATTCTGCTATAAAATTTGAATACTTCTCAGTAATTTTGACAAATTATGCACCGACTGTGAGGATTGCATTTATTGTAGTAGGGACCACTCGTACTGCGTAAAATAATATTGTCGACACAAAAAATGGTCACATTTTTGCTCATAACTTCCAAACCAAGCATCGTTTTTGGCTGTAATGATTCAGGGGCCAGGGTAAATGAGAAAAATAGTAGCTTTCTTTGATACCAAAAATGTGACCACTTCCGGTAAATAGGGGGCTTATGGGGACGAGGCAATTATCGCGACCGGGCCATGGAACTTTTTACAGATATTGGTGTGTAAGGCGCAGTAATCTGACTTTGATTCTGCTTTGAAAGTCATCATTCCGGGACTAAACGCGCAAATATAAAAACATAAAAATTTAAAGTTTATGTAAAGCTGGTCAAGCTTTTTTAAGGCCCGACTACCAATATTGTTGTAGTGGACCACTTACTACCCCTGGTTAAAGACACCGGAAAATGACCACGGTGTGTTTTTAAGGGTTGTAGCTTGGTCCATATGACCTTGATCAATGAGTCTGCATGATGTAATGATTGAAACTACCTGTTAACTCCGTATCTCGAGATAGATCTTCATTTACTAGAGGATTTCCACCTTTTGGATAGACTCGTTAGATGCTTGTAACCACTACTGCTTTAAGATAGTAACTCGACAGATCATTGATGGAAAAAAAAAAATATGTTTTAGTCTTAATGAAATAAGCATTATGTTGATATTATGATTAATGAAGACTTGGCTTGCCGCAAATGCCCGGTTGTCATAAATGAATGTACCCCCCAAAAGGTTATGATTTCATCAACCTTCCCCGTAAAAATAATATGAACATGGTGGTTTTCGGAGTTTTATTTTAAAAAAAATTAATTTAACTGCTTTTTCAAAACTGGTTTTGAAACATCGAATTTGAACATATTCGACTCACTGGGACAAAAAATAAAGTGTGTTGACCGGTGTATCGGCACACACCGTCTACCACCAATGAACTTCTACATCTCAGTTCTTGACTGAGTTCGAGCCATTTGGTGATGGCATTTGTACCAATTGGTAATTCTCAGTGACTTCAATGTTCACTGTTGATAATCCATAAAAATGGGATTGTAAAACCGTTTCTATCCTTTTGTCAACACGTCCATGGACTTACACAAGCATGGTACAAACCTTGATTGTAGTATAACTCTGGCTGAAGACGATCTTGTTCAGAACTGTCTTGTCCATACAATGTGGGTTTCGGATCCACCATATCATCACGCTATCATGTTGCTCTGTTCGGTAGTTAAACCAACTCCTATGAGGGTTTGTAAAAACTCGCTTGATTTTTCGGAATTTTGACCATATTGATCAATACATTCCTCAATGATCGTCAATCCCTTGTTCGATTGTGATGATCCCGGTACACTTTGTGATGATACAAGAGACCATTGCATTCTTCTGTTCTGGAATTGAACTTTGCCCCATTTTCACAAAGGAGCATACCATCAGGGATGAGGCGAGTTCGGAAGTGTTCTGCCCGCAATCACGTTCGATTGAAGGATATATTCGCTTATTGTTCCGAAATACAAAATCAAGATTAAATCATTGTTTTGTATAAACGTACGTGACTCTCACTGACCATAATTTTTTTGTAGTACTAAGCTGTTTATAACACCTAAAAGTATTTCTGTCATTCGTCTTCAGGGTTTACCAAACGCTAAACTTCGGGACGCTGATCTTGCCAATGATTTCATGGACTTTCGTTGTTGATACAAGTTTGATGAAAATATTAGGTACAATATAACTGTCAGTGAGATGAATAGAATCATAACAACTTTTCTGACTCTGTGAAGTTGCCAAGAAATAATGAATATCAAAGGTCCCAACAAGGCCTGCAACTATGGACCACGCTTCTTGGTTCATTAAATTAAAATGTCTATTAATGAATGCTATTTACCTATCATCACCAGGATAGTAAGCAGTTCTCTTTTGACAGCAACCTCATGATAAAACAGTGTGCCTTCATTTTCCCTCTCACCATGTAGAATTTTATAATATTGTCTGGCCAGAGGGGAATACAGGAGTCCTTTACCACGAGGTTTTTGTGTAGATCGTAGGCTTCGCATTTTCCCCTAGGATCGAAGGCAACATATAAGCTATGATCCTCCCACATCACCGAGGGGCTTACAGCTCTCAGAAAAAAGGTGCGAATAAGCTCGAGGTCTAAACTGGTCGACATACTACTAACCAACAGATTAACTGCTGTATAGCACCTTATTATTTATGGTTCTGTTAGGAAGCTTTTTGGGTTCTGAAGAGAGTTTTAAGAACCATTTTTTAGGGTTCCATTCTTGAGGGTATCATATAGAAGACAACAAGTTTCAAGGTTCGCCATTTTTTTTTCTGAGAGTGATATCACCATTCTCCGGATCTAAGGGCAGTCAGTATTGTTTATATCATTATGCACCAATCATCCCCCTCCATGTCTAATCATTTCCCATTACACATACGTAACACTGTAACACTTTGTAGCTGGCTGTGCCTGTCTAAACTGGTATGGTGGTGGTAGTCCTATACACTAACTCTCAACTCAAGATGTATGCTAAAATTCCACATAGACTGCTTATGAACGCAACACCGATATGTAAATCAATCTTTGGTTTATTGAGTGCCCTTATGTATCGAAAAACTAATTAAATTTATTGTACAAGTGTTTTACGGTATATGTCGTATTCCGTTGCCAAGGTTGATCCTTTTTACAAATACCGCTTTCAGCATGTTCAGTGTGTGGCGAAACATTCAACGCATCCTATATTAATGGTGCGCTTTATTTTCAAATCAAACGGTAACGCGGGTTTCTGTTGGCCCAAGGGAATCACAATTATAGGAGGGTCTGAACAAAAGAATTGGTTAGTTATTCCGGTCACGTGACTATAAAAAATACAGTTTTAACTAATTAGAAGTAAGAAATGAATGAGATATAACTTGTATCACAAGCATATTAATTGTATTTTAGTCAAAATGGTATTTACCTTACCTGGGTAAGGGATATCTCCACCCCAGCGACGTATGAAGTATGGAATTTGACTTTAGTGCATAAGAGTGTATAAAATGCAAATAATATTTGAATGAGGAAAGCTATTTCGACTTTTCAAATAAGTAAACACACGGAAATTAGAATTGATCGGAATTCCTGTAATTCACCCTTTTCGAGCATTATTTAAATCCGGTGTGGGTTCATATTTCATTGAGATTTATCTGATGAACAACTCGCATTCCGTGGCTTTTGCTCGTCGTCATTTCAACGAATACATCGACGGACCCGTGATGACAATACAGATCTTGCGTTCAAAATTCAAGTATGTACTGATGAAATAAACAAACAATCATATCATTTTCAGATGTTTTAGGCTTAGTTTACAGGTTCCAATGTTTTCTTAAAGTCCCGGACCACAATTATATTCTGGATATGGAAAATCTAATTAGGTGTTCACAGTGCACCCCATGTATACTGACATCCGAAAACCTAACACAAAACGACCTACAAATTTGCGAACAAGCGGCGAACCTCAGAGATTGGTTAAGGTTTGGTCAGTAATTTGTAAACGTCCAAAGAACTTCTGCAATAACATTATTGATCAGTTCATACGAGGTTCTGAACGTCAGACTTTGGACGGGGTTTGGACAGCATTGATACGTGGGCTTCGAGGTGGGGATACATTAATGTATCAAACTGAAGAGATGATCATCAGCAGAAAGAGAACCACCCTCCCACCTCTATTCACGAAACAACAAACTGAAACCTACAGGGAGCATAACTCTTCTTGGTGTCCAAATCACCGACATTAGGGGTTGTGACAATTAGTGCCTGGGTCACTAGTGACCAACCTGAATTCTGCAGACTTTACGGAATAAATGCCAGAATATGCAGTGTTATTCAGTATGTCGTACAGTCTGCTGAATTCCGGGTGGGTAACGAGTGACACAGGGTCGCTAATTGTCCCAACCCTGACATCTCGTCATAGTAATATAGTCAGCGTTTCTGTCCCTTCTGGGTGGAGCCAGAAATCATTACCACCTGAAGCACGCATTATCTTACCTCTAAAAGGCTTACATCTGCCTTCTTATAGAATATGCCTCTCCAATGGAATGATTGCGGGCACCCGTAATACGTCACTAAGTATGTGTGTAACTGCAAAAAAAGCACCCCATTGTAACAATCACTTGCATCCGTCTGAGAACGCCTAGTTAAGAAGGAGGTCTCAAATACAAATTGTGCAAAACTTGATTTACCCTGGTTTACCCGTGCTCACCAGAATAAAGACATCAGTATCAATACGATGAGCCCAGATAATGGTTGAATTTACAGAATTTACAAGACAATTTAAGGTATCATCTAGGAGACGGGGTTAGTCCAGGCTACGATTCATGATAACTCATATTCATCTTGTTTTATTTGATTATATAAGTTTTTAACGATTTCTAACCAGTTTTTATGATGATTCTGAATCCAAGGAGGCCAGACGAGAAACATTGAGCACTGTTCGAATAAAACGCAAAACTTCAAAATGGCCACCACAACACCAAAAATCCATTGTTCACTCAAAAAAGTTGTATAATTCATTGTGAGCAATTCACATAATGTTCTGTAACACGTAATCAATGAATTCAATAATGGCCGTCAATACAATACAGTTCTGATCGGATCTACTTTTGCCTAACGGCAGTTTGGTACTTATAATTGGTATCCCTCCTGTGTTGTACAGTCAAGAAACCAATTAAAAAGCACATCAAAGAAATGTTTTTTTGTAGTTTCCTTCATTATAGCATCAAGAGTTTTCCTATATCCCAAAGATGGCAATTAATGTTAAATGTATCTAACCTAGTGCTGTAATGTTTGTATATATATCCCTGTAAATCAACCAAAAATCAGTTTAACCATATCATTAGGTGATCAGGGTAATCGATTATGTAATGCCATCCAAGATGGGTATCCAATATTCTTGGAAATGAACGGTGAAAATCCGCTCATTAATAGTCTAGAGCGTTGTGTCTCTTTGTGATGTTTTTTTTTGGCGTCATTGGCTCCATATTGGGTTATTTGATGCAGAACGACCTCAATTGCACTTACAATAGCTTTACTGGGATTTTTGAATTTACTAAACACCACAAAAATAATATTTAGCCTACAACGTGAATGAGTGACTACTTTACTGACCTTTACTACCTGCATGCCATATTTACCGCCCATCAAGGAGTGCCTATTTGCAGATATCAATCTTTATTATGATGATGATACTACAAAACTGCTCTAATGAGTTGTATAGTGTTATACACAAAATTGCAGCAGCTCTCTTGTCTATAGTGGTAATGCTTTTTTGCATTTTTGGAGCAATCTGTAATGTATTAATAAATGGGTCTCAATTAACATATTGTTTGCTAAAGCATCAAAGATATACAAATTACCATTCCGGTCAAAAGCAGATACATGTCAGACGCTTTGTTGTATTTGCGATCATATGGAATCTCTAATTAGAAGTTAATATAACCGGACAAGAAAACTACAACTTTGAGTAATTAATTAACAGATGGGTTTTAATTTAGTCAGGAGGAATTGTGGCCACAGGGTGGAAATTGAGGACAGACTTTTTCTATCCATCCATTTTTGTTAGAGGACCTAAGCCAATAATTTCTGGAGGGTGTGCAAAATTTCGTGCAGTGGCATTTTCTAGATATCCAATATGGCCGCTTTTACTCTCAAATTTCAAATGGCCATATGTTTGCTTCTAGATCAGTTTAAAGCACCAGGAACCTTTTGGACTGTTATTGACGTGATGAATCTCAACATTACCATCAAATCCAATATGGCCACCCTAAAACCCAATATGCCCTGAAATCATTCAAGTGACCATAACTCATCAAGTATTTGTGATAGAGGCATAATTCTTGGCTCTATACCCAGTAGGAACTTGTATCTGACATTTCAAGTGTGTTAACAAGCTTACCAATCAAGATGGCAGTCAATATGAACTGCCTTTTAAGATCTTTAAAACCTACAATTGTCATATATTCATAATATATTGGCCGCCATTTTGAATTTTGAGCATGTTGTCAAAACAAATTATACTAGATACGAGTCTTTTATGCTCAAAGACATACATCTCATACTTTAATAATCATTTTGGGTGTTTGACTAATACAATACAGATGTATCGTAATTTATAGGTTTTAAAGAAGGTAAAAAGGCAGCCCCATTGGCCCCCTATCTTAAAATTTTTGCATGTTAAAGAAACAAAAAATCCAGATAAGAATGTCAAATGGTCCAAATGCTTATCCCACACCGTAATTTACACTTTATAATAAAATAATTAGTTGAGTAACTACATATAATAAACAAATATGTAGGTTTTAACTATATTAAGGCGGCTGTATTGGCTGCCAACTTGAATTTGGAAAATCCCCATTACTTAGAAAAAGCAAATACGAAGTTTCTAGTGATCAAATACATGTATCTTATAAGTGTAAATCATAAAACATGGATATAGACACTGGAATCAAGCCTCTAAATTGCAAAATGTGCAGAATACTTGACGTGTCCGGATGCGTTGGAAATGCATTCTAGAGGTGTTAAAGTAACACTTGCAGAGTGTGATCAATTGTAACATATTTTGAACACCTGCAGAACATGTTTTAGGTATTCAGTATGTATTCATGTGGCATAAATAGGTATAATGGAGGAGTTAAGATCATTTTAATGATTCCGAGCGCATATTTGACTTTGGAGCAGCCATATTGGATTTTTGTGGCAATGTAATGATAAAATGACATTACCAACACTTCGTCGTGCTTAAAACACCGGATCACCGAGAAATATTTGTCTGTATCGGAAACCCAGATAAGGACCGTTATTTGGGGTTCAGCTTTGTTAACCCGAGATGAGGACCGTTGTTTAGGGTTCAGCTTTCTTACCTTTGAGATAAGCTTTGTTACTTAAGATAAGGACCGTTATTTGGGGTTCAGCTTTGTAAACCCCAGATAAGAAGCGTTATTTGGGGTTCAGCTTTGTTATCTCCAGTTAACGAAGCGTTATCTCCAGTTAACGGAGTGTTATTTGGAGATAAGTCTTCCTTATCTAGGGATAAGAGAATGTGATACACTTGTACTTCCATACACTCGCACGGTACTTTGGTGGAAGATACATGGGAACAATACGCGCAAAGCCATGAAGCCGGATTTTTTTTATTCGGTTGCCATGGGTAACCGTGAACAGACCAATCAGGTAATTTTGATTCAAATTTTGCATATTTTAACGAAACTGAAAGAGATACAGATCGATTAACATTCCGTGCGCTTTCCATACCGAATATTTAATTTTTTTCAGTTGTATTCTAATTTATTATAATTAATATTGAAAAAATCATAAAAATTAATGCATTTCTTCTCGAGTAATTAATTTTAAGTATATTTTACTAAACATCGCAGGGTAAGAAAACAATGCTTAAAGGGCCATGGTTCGATCGCTAATAGCCTCGTCTCCAGAACCCCAGATTTTACCAGAAATGGTCAAACGTTTTAATAACGACAAAAGCTACTATTTTTTTCATTTATCATGTGAAATCTTAGGGCTAAAGGATGTTTGGTTTGGATGTTATGAGGGAAAATATGCCTCATTTTGATCGACCAATACTATATGGGGATTGCAAAATCACGTTTTTAGCACTCACATCAAAACTGGTTGAAATTTTGGTGCGAAACTTTACAGATGGGGTTTTGGGGTGAAGGTCATTCTAATCAAGAGGAAAAATTTATATACTTAAATCGGGTCATCCCCCTTTAATTTGCAAAATTTATTTAAATAATTATGTAACATACATTAAAAACTAAATAATCTATCCAAATTCCCTACTCAGAAACCCTTGTTTAAAACCTGTAAAATAAGCCCTGTTGTTTTTGTTTGAACACATAAAATATAGGAAATCGCACACGAGTATCAAGGGACGTGGGCCGATCGCTAATAGCCTCGTCCCAGAAACCCAGATTTTACCGGAAGTGGTCAAAATTTGGTTCTGAAGAAAAAGAAACTACTATATTTCCAGTACCCTGTAAAGCTTAGGGCTAAAGGATGTTTGGTTGGATCCTATGACGAAAAAGTCCCACATTTTCGACCATTGGGATTACAAAAATCACCATCTTTCTTTACCTTGTAAACAGTCAAAAAGGGTTGAAAACGGGTCATCCCCTTTAAAAAATCAAAGCTATGTGTAGAATCGTTTATATTGTTGTTTTCATTCTCAATATGATAATTAATATTTTAAGACCCATGGTATTTACATTGATGCTCAATGCTTTAGTCTTATCCAGGATTAGATTCGGCAGGTTAGACTCCTGTCAAACGAAAAAAAATTTTGGTGGCCCACATTTTCAGATATAGAGATGTGAATTGGTTTGCGATGTGTTGCATTTGTCGCAGAAGGTGTGAAATAATCCAATAAGGGATGCATCATTAGATTTTCAGGAGGGCTAGGGAGTTGGGGTCCTGACTTTTTTTTTTCGAGTTGGCGTCCGACATTTTTTTTCAACCCTTCAATTTTTGTTCTTTTCACTCTTTCATCCTATACCCTTGCAGCAAACTTGTTTATCTCTCCCCTCCCTTGACAACAATCTTCTTTTTTTCGCCATTGCAATGTTTTGGGATTTGGGGGCCTGCAGCTTCCAATTTTGAAGGTATGTATTATCTTAAGAAACTCTTATAAGATACATACCATTTCAGGTTGATGTTTTGAAGCAAATTATTTCTTTACACAAATAGGTAAAACAAATCAAGATCTACTTCATTTGTGGAAGTTTTTGAAGGATGGTCCCAGAGGATGGTACAATATGGTTGGTAACAGTGTACCTGCTAGTCACCCAGAAGGCATGGTTTTGGGGTGTATAATAATTATAATAGGGCTGTTTTGATATTAGAGTGTATCGGTGCGCATG